>JBBMOC010000550.1:19043-31290 GCA_037975185.1 Centropyge bicolor
CCCCCATATAAAGCCTCTGCCTCCCTCTGCCTCCTCAGCATCGCATCACTTTCCTCCAGCAGCAGGTAAGAAGCTTCTCTCACTGCGTCAGGATCAGGATGAGCAGCAGATCAGATGCATGAGATCTGGCTTTCACTTCTCAGGGTTTGTTCCACTGAAGGATGACGTCTGTCATTTAGTCCATTTATTAAAAATCTGTCTTTTGTAGTTTCTTGTTTCCTTCAGACAAACTGAGGAAACTTGTGCAGGAGCTGTGTCTGTTTTTGAACTCTGAATCATGTTGTTGATGTGAAGCTGCTGTAAAAACATCTGGCTCTGAAATACAGTAACGACCACAGTGATGGTGTAATGAAGCTGAATTGTCTGCTCTCACATTCATTTAAATGGACGACAGCGTTTTTTCTATCAGTTCAGGAATAATAATGAGGCCGGACAGGAAGTCACTCGCTTGTTTTTCTCTCATCCAGAGATGCAGGAAACCGCTCCGGCTCCTGACGAGCCGATGAACACCAGCGCCATGTGAGTGCAGCTAACGTCTCAGGGTTTGCTTTATTCTTGATGGAGAAACGCTGCATTTCACTAAGATGCCTCATTTAGAAAGTGAAAGTGAAGCCGAGACTGTGAGGTGTCAGTCGTAGGTTTACTTTCACATCTTGTGTCATTTAGAATGTGAAAGTAAAGCTACGACTGAGACATCGCACTGATCAGACCATAACAATTACATTACTACAAAGTGCATCTCTACATGACCCAATGACTGCAGAAGTCTTTCATGTTCAGCAGTGTTCTACACTTTCATCTGCACAGGACAATAAAGTGTAAATCTGTCCATCTGCTTCCTCTACAGGAAGACAGACGCCAAATACAATGACATCATCTCCAAAAGCCTTCTGATCCAATCCGGATCTCCCACTCGCTACCAGCTGACACCAAAGAAAGAGATGACTGGACGTCTGAGGAGACTGACTGTCGGAGAAAAGGATCCACACAAGACAAGCAAAACCATTTTACTTGTGGGTGAAACAGGGTCAGGAAAGTCGAGTCTGGTGGACAGTCTGGTCAACTTCAGCTTGGGAGTGAAATGGGAGGACGACGTCTGGTTTCAGCTGGTCGAGGACGAGCAGAGACGTCAGACATCACATGTGATGGTCTATCAGATCTTTGAAACTGAAGGTAAGACTCTGCCGCACTCACTGAGCATCATCGACACTCCTGGATACGGAGACACCAGAGGGACCAAACAAGACGCCGCCATCAGTCAAGGGTTGTTCGACCTGTTTCGCTCAGAGGACGGAGTCCATGAGATCAGTGCAGTGGGTCTGGTGCTGAAAGCCACCGAGAATCGACTGAGTGACCGACTGAGGTACGTCTTGGATTCAGTGTTGTCTCTGTTTGGAAAAGACGCGGAGAAGAACGTTGTCGTCCTCATCACACACTCAGATGGAAGAAGACCTGAAAACGCTCTGAAAGCTCTGGAGGACGCAAAAATCAAATGTGCCAAAGATGAGAAGAATCAGCCTGTTTACTTCCTGTCCAATGTCTGCCAGGACGAAGACCGGACGGAGGACGCAGGAGGCCTCCAACAGGCGGACAGAGTCACGGCACGAGGGATGAGTCAGTTTCAAGTCTTTCTGGAAAAAACTCCACCTCTGAACCTGAGGACGACTGTGGACGTCCTGAATGGGCGAATTCGACTGACAGCCTGCATCCGAAACCTGCAACGCCGAGCTGAGTTCATTGAAGCCAAACGGAGAGAAACCCAACAGACTCAGGAAGTTCTGAGGAAACGTAGAGAGGAGATGAGGAGAAACGAGAACTTCATTGAAGAAGTCGATGAGAACTGCAAAGTTGAAGAACCCATCGCTGGTGGGCGGAGGTGGTGGAGCTGTGGGCTGTTCCAGAAAGAAGCCGTCTGCTGCTCCGTCTGCAAGGAGAACTGTTACCACCCTGGATCCAAGAGGAGCCCGAGTTCAGGACACTGCGAGGTCATGAAAGATGGTCAGTGCACCGTGTGTACCCGGAAGTGTCCTGAATCAGCTCACGTGAAACAAAACTGGATCTACGTGAACAAGACAAGGAAAGTTCTAAAGACCAGAGAAGACATGAGAACCAAGTATGAAAAGAGTAGAAGAGACTGTGAGGAGACAGCGAGTCTTGTGGAAAAACTTGAAAATGAAACTGAAGAACTTCAGAAGGAAAAGGACCAGTTGTTGGAAGAGTCCTTCGAGCAGGTGGTCAGACTAGAGCAGATCTCCCTGAATACTAACTCACTGTCCACCTACGTCCACCTGGACTTCCTGATTGAGAAGCTGGAGGAGAAAGGAGACGCGGAGAAGGTCGGGAAGCTGCAGGAGATGAAGAGTCGAGTGGATGAAGGAGTCGTGGCAGCGCTGCGCTCCACACCGGCAGCAGCTGTTCAAGGAGTGATGAAGTAAGTGACCGCCATCATTCTGAGCCGTCAGTCTGATGTCGTCCAGGACAACAACACTGACAACTATGACCTCAGCACTAAATGTGTATTAACCTGAATGAATCTCCGGCAGCCTCAGTCTGAACTGAACACCAGTAAGTTTATGGCTGAGCTGTTGTGTTGGACGACATTTGATTTGACAGTTGTTCCTAATAAAATGGCCACTGATTCCATTTCTGCTGACAGCTGCATTTCACTGATGTAAACCATTTGTTGATGTTTGTTTATTGCTCATTGAGGCTGAATAAGGCACTGAGAGAAAACTGCTGCCTGTGAAAATGACCCAACTTCCACGGCCTTTTCAATCCTTTTCAAATCGTTGGAACAAACGTTTTATTGAGATCTCTCTCTTTTAAGTTGTATTTCCTGTTTTTGTTTGAGTGCAGTCTGTAAATTCCCTCGACTTGTGGACGTCTTCTCAGTGATATCGTACATTTTCATCACACAGCTTTGACATTTTGGACCAAAGCAAATCAGTACATAGACACTGGTTTGATTAGATTTCACGTCATGTAGCTTTTAACAATAATTGAATATAACACGTTTCAGACGCACAAGAAGGGAAGGTCCAAATCTGCACAGGACAATAAAGTGTAAATCTGTCCATCTGCTTCCTCTACAGGAGGACAGACGCCAAACCTCTGAAGCTGAAGACAAGCATTTGGGACGAACAGCTTGGACTGTCAGACGAACTCCGCAGGCTGCAGGAGAGAATCGTGCAGATTGAGCTGCAACAGAGAGACATTCTGCAGATTCAGGACAAAGACGGAACAACTGTCGGCGAAGGACGAGCCACCTTCTGTTCCATCTGCCAGGAGAACTGCCACTGTCCCTGCAAGAGGTCCCCGGGTCCAGGACACTGCAAGGTCATGAAAGATGGCCGCTGCACCATATGCACCAGGAAGTGTCCGGAGTCCGATCACAGGCTGGTCAGAGGAACCCGGAGGACTGTGAACGAGCAGAGCCTGCTGGAAAAGGCTGAGAAGAAAATGGAAGAACTTCAGAAGGAAAAGGATCAGTTGTTGAAAGAGTCCTATGAGCAGGTGGTCAGACTGGAGCAGATCTCCCTGAATACTAACTCACTGTCCACCTACGTCCACCTGGACTTCCTGATTGAGAAGCTGAAGGAGAAAGGAGACGCGGAGAAGGTCCAGAAGCTGCAGGAGATGAAGAGTCGAGTGGATGAAAGAATCCGAGCAGGACTGCAGAAGGTGTTCAGTAAACTCAAAGCAGCTGGGAAGCAGGTGAAGATACAATGAAGCAGGTGACAAGCTTCACTCTGTTTCTGCCCCACAGGTGTGACGTTCAGGGGACGAGTCGCCTGGTCTCTCCGAGTCACCTGGTCTCTGACTCACCTGGTCTCTTTGTCTCACCTGGTCTCTGACTCACCTGGTCTCTGACTCACCTGGTCTCTCTGTCTCACCTGGTCTCTCTGTCTCACCTGGTCTCTGACTCACCTGGTCTCTCTAACTCACCTGGTCTCTCTAACTCACTTGGTCTCTCCGAGTCACCTGGTCTCTCCGAGTCACCTGGTCTCTGACTCACCTGGTCTCTGACTCACCTGGTCTCTCTGTCTCACCTGATCTCTCTGACTCACCTGATCTCTCCGACTCACCTGGTCTCTGACTCACCTGGTCTCTCTGTCTCACCTGGTCTCTGACTCACCTGGTCTCTCTGTCTCACCTGGTCTCTGACTCACCTGGTCTCTCTGTCTCACCTGATCTCTCTGTCTCACCTGGTCTCTCCGACTCACCTGGTCTCTCTAACTCACTTGGTCTCTCTGTCTCACCTGATCTCTCTGTCTCACCTGGTCTCTCTGTCTCACCTGGTCTCTCTGACTCACCTGTGAACACTGACTGATGGACACACAGCTCACTGTTCTCAACACTGACCATCAAACTCTTTTCTCTGTGAATAACATTGACATGTATATATGAGCTCTAGCTCAGGCTGGTACAGCACCACCTGGAGGTCTGGAGTAGTAAATACTGTGCATGTTTTCCATTTTCTTCATTTCAGTTGTTTCTGAGAAACTTTCATCTCTAAAGTGCATAAATGAAACCTGACTGGTCCATTTGTATTTTATTCAATTTATGTTTTTTTTCCTTCAAGTTTTTCACTGAGTTACTTCATGTGAGCACAATGCTGAGATAGAAGCTCTTCACTGATGACAGCTCAATTTCCTCCAGTCGGCTTCAGTAAACAGGAGCAGAGCTCCTGTTTACTGAAGCCGACTGAGTGTTTTTCCTTTTAGTTTACGGACAGACAGACAGACAGACAGACAGACAGACAGACAGAGTACTTTATTAATCCCTTTGGGAGGTTCCCTCCAAGAAATTGGCATCTCCATCGCTTCTCATATATTGCACTGTTTAAATATAGAATACAAAGTATAAAATAGAAAATAGAAATATATAAAATCTAAAAAATTTAAATTTTTTAAAATGGACACAATAAATTAGGCAGTAGATAGTAGCAGGAATTTGAATCAAAATAGCCACTTGTAGGAGATCAACAGAAAATATGCATATGTGTATGTGTGTACCTGAGTGTGTACCTGAGTGTGTACCTGAGTGTGTACCTGAGTGTAGCAGCAGTGGGTATGGTATGCTAATGGTACTGATAGAGTGCATATGGTATTATAATATAATAATATAATATAGCATGTAATAGTAGTATGATATAGCATATACAATGTATAACATCCAAGAGTATAACATCCATGTACATGTATAATATAATAATATTGTAGTGTAATGTGATGTACACTCGCTGGTTTGTTGTCTGAAAACCTGCAGTGTTAAGAAAAACGTCCTCATTGTTAAACTGACGAGTCAGAAATAAAATGATGCAACAACATGAGTGAAAACAACGAATCCTGAATCCACACACACACACACACACACACTTCTCTTCTTTATTGTTTTAATTCATTTGAAACTGATTTTACTTTCATTGATTCTTGAAGCCTTGTTGATCTTGTTGTTGTGACCTTTGACCAACTGCTCAGTGTTTTTTTCACCAGCAGGAGGCGCTGCGCTCTCATGTTTGTGGTTACCATGGTAACCGGGTGCCTGTGTTTGGTTTGGAGCGGCTCGAGTTTATTTCACGTTACAAATAAAAACTTCAGTTACTATGTTAACCGATCGATAGCTGATCGATTGCTGATCACTGTTTGAAGATGCTGCTGAGTCGAGGTCGCACTGCATGCCGGGAGTTCAGGGGACCGACGCCTCACTCAGTGTGTGTGGTGAGTGGAACCAGACTCCGTTTGAAAATCTGCTCATTTTATTTCGCGTTTCACTCGAGTATTTCTACTTCACTAAATGTTGTGCTTTTACTTCACTGCGGTTATTTACAGATTCAGATTAATAAACAGCCAACGAATAAAAGATGATGATAAAATGATGCACACGTGAATTCATTGATATTTCTCACCGACAGAATGTGTTTTATTGTGAAAGTGCTTTGACTTGAAACGTGTCCTGTGTCTCTGTCTGTCCTCAGTCACTGACACAGGTCGGATCTCCAATGTTTAAATCATGTCACAATCCAGATCTGTACAACCTACATGTGAAAACATGAAACTCACCATTTAGCGTCGTTAAACCTACAACGAGTTCAAGTTTATGTTCGTGTTCGTTTCTGTCTGTAAAGAGACTCGGTGAAGCCTGACGTCATCAACGAGCTCTGTGTCCTCAAACTGTGTCCAACAGAGAGCAAAGCTTCCGTCCCGGCGGCCGGAGGAGCAGCTGCTCCTGGACAGACAGAGACAGGACGCAGCCCGGGACCAGGTCCTGCAGTTCAGCCGGGACCAGCGGAGCTGCGACCGGAACAGCTCGTGGCTGCAGAGGTCAGACGCACGAGCCCTGAAGAGAAGCATCGAGAGGCGGGTCCGGGCGGCTGTGAGCCACACCGAGGCCCAGACCCAGGACAGGAGAGACAGGTCCGTCCGCCAGAGACACCCGGTCTCTGATGAGACACCGGGGACGAGAAGTTCCCGAGTGTTTCCATTACATTACATTACACTTTTCCTGCAACATGTTCCTGACAGACTTAGACAAGGTGTGATGAGTGAGTTTAAACATGAAGAAGAAGAAACAGTCAGTGTGTTCACATGCTGAGTAATCAGATTACAATCCGTTTTTCCCAGTAATTTGATTCCTGAAACATCCTGTCAAGCACAAATATGAACTGGACAAACACGTGTTTACTGATCTGCGACCTGTTCCTCCTGTGTCTCCACCTGTGTCTCCTCCTGTGTCTCCACCTGTGTGTCTCCACCTGTGTCTCCTCCTGTGTCTCCACCTGTGTCTCCACCTGTGTGTCTCCTCCTGTGTCTCCTCCTGTGTCTCCACCTGTGTGTCTCCACCTGTGTGTCTCCACCTGTGTCTCCTCCTGTGTCTCCACCTGTGTCTCCACCTGTGTGTCTCTACCTGTGTCTCCACCTGTGTCTCCTCCTGTGTCTCCACCTGTGTGTCTCCACCTGTGTGTCTCCACCTGTGTGTCTCCTCCTGTGTGTCTCCACCTGTGTGTCTCCACCTGTGTCTCCACCTGTGTCTCTCCTCCTGTCTCTCCACCTGTGTCTCCACCTGTGTGTCTCCTCCTGTGTGTCTCTACCTGTGTGTCTCTACCTGTGTCTCCACCTGTGTGTCTCTACCTGTGTCTCCACCTGTGTGTCTCCTCCTGTGTCTCCTCCTGTGTCTCCACCTGTGTGTCTCCACCTGTGTCTCCACCTGTGTGTCTCCACCTGTGTGTCTCCTCAGGCTGCGTGTGCTGTTGGAGGCGGAGGAGCAGCAGTTCCTGCAGGAGGTGGAGGAGAAGGTGGAGACTCCAGTGGAGAGACAAGCGAAGATGAGAGAACGAGCCAAAGCCCTGAGAGAGAGACGGGAGAGCGACAGACAGCAGCTGGTCTCAGCCAAGCTGGAACAACAGTTCAGGTGAGCACAACTGTCTCACTTCCTGCGCAGTTTCACATTAAAAGTGGCGCAGTCACGGTGCCGGGTTGTGAGTGAATGAACCGCCTTATGAATGACTGAGTGTGTATTTGAGGCTCGTGCCTGAGCAGCAGCCGGACTCACCCCCGGTGACCGTGGGTGTTCGCAGGGAGCAGTGCGAGGAGCTGCGCAGCGCCCACAGCCGCCGCACGGAGCGGCAGGTGTGTGCGGAGCGGGCCGGCCAGGTGAGGAGCCGCGTGCAGCAGCTGCAGCTGCAGCGGCGGGAGGAGCAGCTGTTCGCCGAGCTGTGGGAGGCCGATCGAAGAGCCAAGGAGGAGCGAGAGGAGCAGAGCGTCCAGAGCCGGCGGCGGAGGAACCTGCAGCAGCTGGACTCCATCAGGAGCCAGATGGAGGCCGCGGAGGAGGAGAGGCGGCGGCGCAGGGAGCTGAGGGAGGAGGAGGCCACGCTCAGGGTCAGGACACGCGGCCCCTGCAGGTCAGCAGAGTCCCGGCTGCTCACTGACTCTGACCCGCTCTGTTGTGTCTCCAGCGGCAGCAGCAGGACCTGCAGCAGCTGCAGCGGCAGCGGCAGCGGCGGCAGCAGCTCCAGGAGCAGCGGTGCAGGCGCAGGCAGCTGGACCGGGATTTACGGCTGAAGATGAGGCGTCTGGCCAGAGAGCAGCAGGACGAGCTGCAGCTGGACATGAGCATCCTGCAGCAGCTGCTCAAACAGGAGAGTGACGAGAAACAGGAAGCTGCTCAGAGGAAGGTAAACACACCTGAACCCCGCAGGCACGTGCGCGCTTCTCCTCACAGTCAAATATTTATTATTAAATAAATATATAAAGCAGTGGCACGAAAATACTTCAGTACTTTGTACTTTAAAAGTGAAAGTACTCATACTGCGGGCTGACTCGTCAGGAGGGATAAAAACAAGTCACCTCGCAGCTTTGGTTTCTTCTCACATGTTACCAAACAGAACGACAAAGTACTTCAGTACTTAAGTCTTTTTGTGAGTAAAAAGTACTTTGTTATGTTCCACTGCTGCAAAATGGGAAAACTCCGGGAGAGAAGCAGTGAAGTGCATCTGTACTGCAGTAATGTACTTATGAAAGTGGCCAGTAGATGGCGCCAGAGTCACAGCTGAGACAGGCCAATGTGCTTCTCACTGGAGAATGTTTCTATGATTCAGATCAACTCTACAAACAAACTCAGCCAGTTTCCTCTGCAGTTTGTCTGAAGTACAGTATTAAAAATCCTCCATTTATTGTGAATATTAGAGTGAAACATCAGCTCAGCCGACCAATCACAGAGCAGAGCTGCTGTTGAACAAACCGAGGAAACACCTGTGCTTCTGTGGTTCCTCGTCTCTGTGAGACATGTGTCGGAACAGAACCTGCAGCCTGGGTGTGAATGTTGGACAGAACTCTGTGTGTGTGTGTGTGTGTGTGTGTATGTGTGTGTGTGTGTGTGTGTGTGTGTGTGTGTGTGTCCAGGCTGAGCTGCGGGAGGAGCAGCACAGGTACCGTCGGTATCTGTCCGACGAGCTGCAGAAGCAGAGGAGGGAGGAGCAGGAGATGGAGCAGCTGATGGAGGAGAAGCTGAAGGAGGTGTGGAGTAAACGGGAGGAGCAGAGTCGACTGCAGCGAGAGGCCAGAAACAGACTGATGAAGGAGGTGATGGAGGCTCGAAGTCTGCAGATCCAACACAAACGTAAGAACACTGAGGTCTCATACACTGATCTGTCTCTGTCCTCTGTGTCTCAGTCTGATCTGTCTCTGTCCTCTGTGTCTCAGTCTGATCTGTCTCTGTGTCTCTCAGTCTGATCTGTCTCTGTCTCTCAGTCTGATCTGTCTCTGTGTCTCAGTCTGATCTGTCTCTGTGTCTCAGTCTGATCTGTCTCTGTGTCTCAGTCTGATCTGTCTCTGTGTCTCAGTCTGATCTGTCTCTGTCCTCTGTGTCTCAGTCTGATCTGTCCTCTGTGTCTCAGTCTGATCTGTCTCTGTCCTCTGTGTCTCTGTCCTCTGTGTCTCAGTCTGATCTGTTCACTAGAAGATTCACTAGAGACCGAATGTGGATTCATCCGCCGCTGAAAATGGTCCCCAAATATTTCTACCTGTTTGTCAAAACTACTTTGATGTGTGTGTGTGTGTGTGTGTGTGTGTGTGTGTGTGTGTGTGTGTGTGTGTGTGTGTGTGTGCTGCAGTGGACATGAACATGCAGAAACAGGTGGAGTTGTCCACAGAGAGAGACGAGCTGAACAGAGCGATGGAGGAGATGAAGCTGCTGAACGAGGAGGAGAAAAGACGGTACATCAACAAACATCCAGGAGTCTGATCTGTGTCAGTCCTGGTCTGTGTCGGTCCTGGTCTGTGTCAGTCCTGGTCTGTGTCAGTCCTGGTCTGTGTCCCCTGGTCTGTGTCGGTCCTGGTCTGTGTCAGTCCTGATCTGTGTTGGTCCTGGTCTGTGTCTGTCCTGATCTGTGTCCCCTGGTCTGTGTCGGTCCTGATCTGTGTCCCCTGGTCTGTGTCAGTCCTGGTCTGTGTCCCCTGGTCTGTGTCGGTCCTGGTCTGTGTCGGTCCTGGTCTGTGTCCCCTGGTCTGTGTCGGTCCTGGTCTGTGTCGGTCCTGATCTGTGTCCCCTGGTCTGTGTCAGTCCTGATCTGTGTCCCCTGGTCTGTGTCGGTCCTGGTCTGTGTCGGTCCTGATCTGTGTCCCCTGGTCTGTGTCGGTCCTGGTCTGTGTCGGTCCTGATCTGTGTCCCCTGGTCTGTGTCAGTCCTGATCTGTGTCCCCTGGTCTGTGTCAGTCCTGATCTGTGTCCCCTGGTCTGTGTCCCCTGGTCTGTGTCGGTCCTGGTCTGTGTCGGTCCTGGTCTGTGTTGGTCCTGATCTGTGTCCCCTGGTCTGTGTCGGTCCTGATCTGTGTCCCCTGGTCTGTGTCGGTCCTGGTCTGTGTCCCCTGGTCTGTGTCCCCTGGTCTGTGTCGGTCCTGGTCTGTGTCCCCTGGTCTGTGTCGGTCCTGATCTGTGTCCCCTGGTCTGTGTCGGTCCCTGCAGTCAGAGGCAGACCTGTGAGCTGTATCAGGCCGACCTGAGGGCCCAGATGAGGCAGCGGCAGCAGCTGCGGTCTGAGCAGAGAGCTGAGGCCGACAGGGAGCGTCAGCAGGGCCTGATCCTGCAGGAGCTGTACGACCAGAAGAAAGACGACATGCTGTCCGTCCCCCATCCGTTCAGACGAGCAGAGGGATCCAGGTCCGCGTTCTGACTCCGACTCACACGAGTTCCAAACACTTTACTGTGATGAAGCTGCACAGAATAAAGTCTGTTCTCACTGTGACCTTTGTCTTCAGTCTGTTCGAAGCTCAACACCACATGACGCACATTGACACGACAGTTAGCCTCCAGGTTCACGGTCCGAGGAGAAACCAGGGCCGCTCGATGACAACAGCAGAAAACAACCAATCAAATCCCTGCAGTCTTTCTCTTCTTCACCAGGTTCACGGTCCAGCGTCGTCTGTTCTTCCTGTGGGCTCAGCAGGAAACCAAGCAGCTGCAGTTCACAGAGCTTTATTTATCCCTGAGGGGCCGTCCAAGGCTCCAGGAGCCGCTCAGCCAGAGGACGATGGCATCTTAGGAAAAGAAATAAACAAGTGGCAGTGCAATGTAATAAATATTGTGACAATTGAAAACAGTAAAGAGACTGAATATTGAGCCAGTGAGGAAATGATCTGAGCGAGTCAAACAGTCAAAGACTGACTGAGGGGGTCGTCAGGCCTCAGACCACCTGCAGACATGACTGAGGGCTGAACCGCACCGGGGTCAGCACGTGCTCCGTGAGGCTAACAATGCTAACGTGCTAACGTTGAGGTTAGCCTGTTAGCATGATAACACAGGTGAATCCGCTCTGCAGGGCTTTGGTCACACACACGTGGCCCTGATGGTGGCGCTGCAGGACGAGTCCGGCTCAGCAGAGACCGTTCACCTGACAGGAGGCTTATCAGGGGCTGAACTTCTGGTTTACTACAAGTATCCTCAGCAGGTGTCGTCAGACTGTTGGTCAGCAGGGGACTGATAACATGCAGTGCTTGTAGGCCGGTGTCCTGGAGCATGCTGGGTAAGGCGGTGTCCACTGGCAGAGGGTTGGTTGGTCTGATGCTTCAGGTCAGAACAGACGAGCACAGACGCACCAAACCTCTGCCGGAAAGCAAGTACTCTCAAGTACTGCACTGCAAAGTACAAGTTTAAGGTACTTTAATCGAGTATTCCCATTTTCTGCTATGTTGTACTTGTACTTCACTAATTCAGAGGAAATACAGTTTTTACTTCGCTGAGTTTGTGGATCAGCAGGTAAACCACGACACATGGAGCCACCGAGCTGCTTCACTGTGGCTCATCAGTAACAGTTCAGACTGTAACTAAGAACAACTTTCATCATCACATAAAATGTTTGATTCATGAAGTCGGTTCCACAGACGCTTCACAGGAGGCGCGGCAGCTTCCTCTGATCTCCACAGACAGCGTGTGGTAACCCCTGGGCCGGAGCCACTGTCAACATGCTGCTGCTCATCCAGCTACTTTCAACATCTGTGCTGCCGCCCACACGAACACCAACGGCCCCACCCGTCAAATCCACCACCACCAGAAACCACAGAGCTGAACCGACCAATCACCCGGAGCCAGTGTTTTTATACGAAGTCAGATCATCAAACCACACAGAAGTGACATGAAATCAAAAGGAGCTGAAAGACGTCTGAGGGACGTGTCCACTGACGTGTCCACCTGGACCCGTCCGGAGGCCTGGGCCCGCCCGGAGGCCTGGACCCCTCCGGAGGCCTGGACCC
>JBBMOC010000551.1:915-31144 GCA_037975185.1 Centropyge bicolor
TACTACCACAAACTGCAGTATTATTACAGCCAACAGTACAGAGACGTACTACCACAAACTGCAGTATTATTACCACCAACAGTACAGAGACATACTACCACAAACTGCAGTATTATTACAACCAACTGTACAGAGACATACTACCACAAACTGCAGTATTATTACAACCAACAGTACAAGAGTGGAACAAATATACTGAACATTTACACTTCTTTTCAGTGGCTTTGATACATTTCTTGAATCATCCTTGAAATTTGTGAACCAGTCAGTGCATTTCTTGAAACAATGAGAAAGTACAAACAGCACCACATGATGAATCGCCTGAAAATCCTTCACTGCTTCTCAAAAGTAAATACGTATGTCAGCGAACGTGTCAGTGCTGGGTCAATATCACCATGAGGTCCCTTTGAGTCTTCACCCGTTCTCCACAAAAAAGCTGAGATTTTCCATTGAATTTCACATTCATCGTATTACAGTTGTTCTCAGTGGCTTTGGTGCATTTCTCTGATCAGAATTAAAGTTCTCATAACTGTTAGTTCAACCTCCACAACATTTAGTCATTTGTGCACATCATAGTAGCAGTTTCTCATTCTTTCCAACAAACTGTAAATCCTCTGGACATGCATCAGTTGCTTTCATACAATTCTCTGCTGTTTTTTAACTTGGTCCATACAACACACAACATCTGCTGACTGTTTTAGACTCTCTTTACAGGGACATAATCCCTGAGAATGACAGGGGTCTAACTGGAGACCATCTGAACACGTATGTTGTTGTTTGGGGTAATGTGTGTTTTCACCACTCAGACCTGCTCAGACAGTGGTTTGCAGCATGTGCTTGAATGATTTGCAGTACTGTGTATGTTGTATGTTCAGTTCCAATATGTACTGCAGTATTGTTTACAGTTGTACACAGCTCTACCCAAAGGCTGTTTCTCATGTTTGTTGTAAATACATGTGTATTTTTCTTTTGCACAATGCTTTGAACACATTAGAATTGAAAAGAGCTCATGCAGTAAAAATGTGAAACATATGTATTCAGTGTGTTGTTCTCAGTGACCTCACTAAATACAGTAATGTGTAACTTTACTGTAGTTTTCAAATGGCTGTACAAACAGTGTATAGTGCTGTCTTGAGCATTTTCAGGTGGTGTCACCAAGATCTGACTTTTTGCATTTGAAAACACTTCCAGAGTAAACTGTCATAATGAAAACATGACTAAGCCATTTGACTGTCTTGTTCATAAACAATGGTGTCAGGACTTTTCATCTTGTTGACACTGACACATTCATTGACATGAATACTTGCTTTTGAGGAATGAACAATCCATTTTGAGCAAGTGAGGCACTTTTGCAGGTTATCTACTAGGTTTTGCAGTTTGTACTAATTGCTTTGAGAAAAGCTCCAAAGCGACTGAGAAAAACTGTAAGTAGATGTTATGCTGTTAGAAATGCATGTTGGTCGAGCTCCCACACTTTTTTTTATAAATTACCTGCAAGCAGACAATGTAGATGTAAAGAGGAAAATATGTCCACCCTGTCATGGACAAGTTCAAAGTAGAGTAACTACACTGTAATTACATAGTGATTAAAAATGTACATTTTCAAAAAGCTGTTTAGTCCCTTCCTCAACCATATATTTCAGTTAATGGGAAAATGAGTGAGAGTTTCTTTTCTAAATAAAATCTAACAACAAAGATCAAACTTTCAAACAATACTATTTGGCCCTCACTTGTTTAGAAAAGAATCACAAAAGCTTTTGCTAACGTGTGAAAACAATTTGATTATTTTCATAGAACATGAAAATAACAGGGTGGACATGTTGTGATGTATGTACAAAGATGGCAGAGGTCCTTGTCCCTCGTAGGGGGAAATGACCAGTTGAACAGACTGGTTTTAATCCACTCTGTCTGCACGCAGCCACTGAACACAATGAGCCATTAATGAGCCATTACTGTGGCCTTCTACTGTTAAGATAAGATAAGATAAGATAAGATAAGATAAGATAAGATAAGCCTTTATTCGTCCCACAGTGGGGAAATTCATATGTCACAGCAGCACAGGGGATAGAAGCAGTTAAATATTAAGAACAAATAACAATCTAAAAAAAGGAGATATACACAAGTTCGCATTACTTATTTACACTTTTGAGTATGGATATGAAATATAAAATCTGAAATATAAAAATATATGACCAGTATAAAATATATGACCAGTAAAAATACACAATGGGCCTAAACTGAGGTAAGAAGTGACAGCTTAGACACAGAATATTAAATATTAAGTACTAAATACAGAATATTGCACATTGACTTGGTCAAGTATTGCACAGTGAGTGGAGCTACATAAAGAACAGGTATTGCACAAGTGTACTGAGTGTACTGAAAAGCAGTATATGATCCATGGTGTATTGGGAGCAGTGCTGGTTGTACAGTCTAACAGCTGCAGGAAGAAAAGACCTGCGATCGTCCCAGAACACCTTCCTCCCTCTCACTCAGACATGATCTGTCTCTGTGTTTCATGTGGCTGGTTTCACATTGACAGCTTGGTGGATGCTCACAGTGCCTTTAATGGCAGCTGTTGCAGGAACCTCAGTCTGTGTTTGAACGTCCCTCTCTGGGACGAGGACAGCTCAACACATGTGTCCAGGCTCTGGGCCTCGGGAGCATCTCCTCCATGAGCTACAATCCAGTCTACAGACCTACACTTCCACTGGTCTCAGCTGGAGAGGCCAGGTTCATGCTGATCTTCAGGAGCTCCAGCAGCTGCAGGGGAGCTGTGAGCTGTCTCTGACTGTAGCTCAGCTCTGGCCCTGGTTCTGGATCCGGCTCTTCTCTCTCTCACTCAGCTGGTTCTTTCCAGTCTCTCTGTCTTTATTCCATTTGTCCCTTTCTCTCTCACGGTACTTTCTTCTGTCTGGGTCAGCATCACAATGTTCCCAGTATCTCCTCACTGTCTCAGCTCATCTCAGTCCAAATGATCCCTTACACACTTTCATTGGTTGGTTTAATTGGTTGGTTTGGCCTGCTGATACCTGTATCCCCCAGAAAATCCACAGTGTCCTTTCTTACTTTGTAGAGCATGTACTGTTATAACATGTGTAACAGCTGTTGTAATATGTGTAACATTATCAGCATATGGCCTAAACTATGTGGACGTCCTTCCTTTCATGAGCCACGTCCACCCTGTCATGGAAGGCTGGCTGACAGGGTGTGAATGTTAAACTTGACAACATCTAACTACACATGTAATATGATGAAAATTACTAAACAAAAATACTCTGCGATTAGCCTGTTTCAGCCTCCAATGAAGAAAGACAAAATGCTGGAAGTAATGTCCCTGAAAACAACAGAGGGTTTCTTAAAGGGGGGGTTACCCCATAACCAAGGGTGGGCAGCAATTCCAGGGGCAAATGCAAGATGTTCAAAATGATAATGAAAATAGATGATACATGAAAAAGGACTTGTTTTAGAAAATAACTTGCTGTGGACAATAAAACCATAAAAAATGTATTTAGTATCATTTAACCACTCATTACAGACACTCTAGTTACCCTGTTTTGTAATGCACAGCAGTGTTACAAGACACAAGGTCACGACTCACGCAGGTCATCTGTGTTCACAAAGCTTTGCAATGCTGAAAGTTGGTCCTGACAGTAACATTAAAAACAACAAATTCTTAGAATTAAAATATCTTCTTAAGATTTCCCTGAGGATGAAATCCTAACAAAGAAGGCCGACACAATGGCCGACCACAGCTGTAAACATGTGTGGTAGGACGATGATATCTGCCATAATGGTGCCAACGATGACGGCGATGATGATGATGGTGATGATGATGATGATGATGGTGATGATGATGATGATGGTGATGGAGACAGAATTAGTTTTCGATTAGCCACAGTGTCAGGTCACGGTGTCACGTCCCACCTCTCTGTCTGTGTGACTGATCAATACCAACATCACACACACTATTAGCAACTCTTCTTCTTCTTTCTCCCTCTTTCCCTCTGTCAGACACACAATTATCAGCTCCCCCTCCCCCTCCCCCTCCATCACTCCATCTACCAGTGGTTCCCATCTGTTTTGATTCTTCACTTTTCTATCACTATTTTCCCTTATTTTTACTCAGATTACTTGAGCTGAAGTTTTGGCTTTTTCTGTGCACTCACACGCTCTGATCACTCTCCAATACTGTGTTTGTGTAATATTTACTGCTGTGTTTTTATAAATTCTGTCTATATGATATGACCTCATCATCACTATACCATATATCACCAACATTAGGTATGTGTCATGTCTCCTGTGTGCTTGTGATTTGTGTTTATTGGGAATGGTCTCGTGTTGTGTCCACACTGTGAATTCATTTCCCCTTTCTGGGACCAAATTCAATATGTAATGCCACTTCCTCTATTTAACAGTGTTGCTGCTCAGGCCTGAGGAGTCCTTCATCCTGCATCAGCAACAAGCAGAGAAATCTTCAGCACCACTGACTCAACAGTGAAATCAACTGGCTCAAGTCAAGACTAACTAAGCTCAACTGGCAGTATGTTACTGTGCTGCACAGAAGACTGATATAATGAGCCATGAGTATGCTATATGGCTGTATGGCACAAACACTGTCATCAGCTGTTTAATTGCAATGGTCAAAACAGAGTCTTTAGATAGAAAACAACAGCTCTCCATACAGTCTTCTTCTCAGGCAGAGGGGGGGCACTGGGGGGCTGGGGGGCACGGGGAAGAAGTGCTGCAGGTGGGCTTCGGTTCTAAATTAAACCAACTAAACTAAAACCCAAACCATAATATTCTAACTCTTCACTATTAGCATCAAAAGCATGTTTTGGTTGTATAAAACAATAACAAGTGCAGAAAAAGCAAGTGGAAATACAGTTTTCTACTTTTGCTACTTTTCATCAATTCAAGTGAACCTGACTCTCATTTCAACTGGTCCTGGTCTCGTCCAGAGGAGCTCTGACTGAAGGTGCCACAGTGGCTGCTGGGTACTCTCTGTCCTCACTGGGAACAGTTGAGAAAAACACTGTATAGACACGGTTGTGTGGGAGACTATACCTGACATGATGTAGAAACACTGCAACTGTGCTCAGTAAACCAGATGCATGACATGGCCTACAGCAATCAAACCAGAGCTTTAATCACTAATCACTTTGCTCATTTGAGTAGTTTCTCTCAGTTCCGTGCATCTCAGCCTGTCTGACAGTGAGTCCATGTATCTCTGCTGTGACTCTGACTGTGTGCAGGTCAGCAGTACATTCACTCTGCTGCTGGTTCAATAGTACAAAACTAGGCCTATACAAGCACGGTTTGTAAGGTCGTCCTTTCTGCAAGTGATCATGACAGAGAATTTTTCTAAATTCTTGCTTCAGTGTAGTCAGTTCAGTTTGAAGATTCAGTGTTCAAGATGACTTCATACATGTTCTAACATCTCGAAAGAAACTAGCACCATCAGCTCAAGGCCGAGCCTTACTGCCAGTCCATCTGTCCATCTGTCTGCTGTCTGTCAGTCTGTCCCTCTGTCTGCTGTCTGTCAGTCTGTCCCTCTGTCTGTTGTCTGTCAGTCTGTCCCTCTGTCTGTTGTCTGTCAGTCTGTCCCTCTGTCTGTTGTCTGTCAGTCTGTCCCTCTGTCTGTTGTCTGTCAGTCTGTCCCTCTGTCTGTTGTCTGTCAGTCTGTCCCTCTGTCTGTTGTCTGTCAGTCTGTCCCTCTGTCTGCTGTCTGTCAGTCTGTCAGTCTGTCCCTCTGTCTGCTGTCTGTCAGTCTGTCCCTCTGTCTGTTGTCT
The DNA here is from genome assembly GCA_037975185.1 of Centropyge bicolor. NCBI lineage: Eukaryota > Metazoa > Chordata > Actinopteri > Pomacanthidae > Centropyge > Centropyge bicolor. Next base: position 6,708 of record JBBMOC010000551.1, read on the forward strand.
GTCTGTCTGTCTCCATCACTCTGCTGTCCGTTTGTTTCCATCTCTCCATTAGTGAAGGTGTCTCCCGAGTCGATGTTTAGTGGAGTGACAACTTGTGACGCCCACTTCTCTATAAACATCCAATCATAGACCTGATGACTCCCAGCTGACCTCTGACCCCTCTCCATGCGGAGGGGAACTGTGTGTGTGTGTGTGTGTGTGTGTGTGTGTGTGTGTGTGTGTGTGACAGAGAGAATGTCTTTGTGCACAGGGCAGACTCGGAGCACTGAGTGATTACACTGTCGATAAATGTGTTTATTTGCCGGGGGCGGAGTGGAGCCTTTCTTGGAGATGAAAAGGTGTTTTGAAGCACTTTGTAGCGAGGCGGAGCACAGACAAACGCTGTAATCAGATCGCTGTCTGAAGAACAATGCGTGGTCAAAATAATGAGTAGAAATCACAGGGTGAAAACCCTCAACACACAATCAATATGACTGATGGCAGAGACACTGGGAGAAGCACAGAGATGAAGGCCTTCTGTCAAATCCACAGTCATTTCACTCACTATATCAGTGGACATTCTTTGTGACTGAGTGAGTGAGTGAGTGAGTGAGTGAGTGAGTGAGTGAGTGAGTGAGTGAGTGAGTGCATACAGGAGGCCCCTTCAGGCCTCCAGTTAGATCAGTTTCAGGACAAGTATGGGAAGAAGAGAAGCTAAATAAAAGCTTGTCTTCAGGGATTTTTAATCATGAGCTTGTCTTCTCACTGTGTGCAAGATGATGACATGTAAGATTTTCAGTTTACTAGCCTTGAGTAAATATTTGTTATTATATGGAAATCACAATTTGACAGAAACAACTTTCAAATTGCAAAAGAATTGGATTATTATCTTCTTAAGTTATACAACTGTCTCCAGAAACTGTAAAAGCTGGACCTGATTTCAGTGAATTTTGTGAGGGGGGGGGCTGGAGCCTATCCTAGCCGACAGCCCGGCGAAGGCAGGGTGTCCCCTGAGACCAGAGCCATGTTTTGTACCAGGCTGTGAACATGTTTTCTTCTGCCGTAAAGTCAAACATTTTAACATGGGGGTCAAATGTAATTGACTCCTTTTTGGAGCCTGCCCCTAGTGTTCATTCGAGGAACTGCAGCTTTTTGCACTTCCATATTGGCTTCATTTTTCTGCGCCAGAGGTTGCTGCTTGGTCGGATCTAGCAGTTAGTAAACAGTACAATAATGCACAATAATGCACTAAAGCAAAGGATGATGAGTATTTTACATCATTATATCTACGTTAATTAATAAATCACCACATCAAATACTAAAATGCATTGACTTCTACATTGGTCACATGACTTATGAACTTCCACAGTCAGTGATGTGAGTGAGGCCTCTCTACTGTCTCTGACTGTTTCTGCCACAGCTGTGACTACAGATCCTTGTTTAGTTCAAAATGACTAAAAACTGTGAGGAGCACAGACAGACAGAGAGGCTCGTATGAACTGAGAAGGGTGAAGCAAAGAGGTTGAAATAAGAGCAGATTGCTGAGGAGCCTGCAGTGAACAAGCTCACAGAATGACATTCAGACAGGTGAGTACAACAACTACAGACACGTTACAACAAAGTGTTGTGTCCATGTGTAAAAACTGTCCAGCTCTCTCTGCTTCAATATGTGTGTTTGTGGCTGCAGTCATAAATTAATATCGTTAATTATCTTTGCTTTCATGATATTGTGGCAGTTATTTCATTTCTGCAGCCTCATACTGCTTTTTGCACCTGCTGTCTCTTTTTGTTATTGCTGGTCATTTGTGTCTAATTGTTGTCTTTTGTCCTCTTTATGCTGAATTGTAGTGAGGTTATACAGAGGATAGCCATTATGTATTATAATTGATAATCCATGCTTTGCACAGGCTGCAACATCTGTCAGTACAAATGGAACTCATTGAGGGTTTGATGTTCCTGTAGCGTGGTTGGACTGACATTTAATACAGTTGTAGACATATGTAGCATCATATATCATCACGAATTTCTAAAATGTAATGTAGCAACCGTAAAACCTATTTTGTTAAACAGTAATTGGCACAAAACAGTTACATTCAGTCCAAATTCAAGTTCAATTCAGTTCAAATTCAATAGTTTCCAACTCTGCTCAGTTAAGAGAAGAAACAATAATTCAACACTCCTACCACTGACTTCTTGTCCTTTAATTAATTAATCCATGAGTCCAGCTCCGCCATCTTGGCTCCAGCATGAGCATGTTGTGTCACTCTGTACACACCACAGCAGAATCTAAACCTCTGTCCTCCAATTTTTCCCACTGGAAAAATGGCAACAACAAAAACCTGATCTGTGCGACAGGTCATAAAAGAAAATAATGACTCTACTGAACATCGCTGAGCAGACGCCGACAGAGCTACAAGCTCCCTCTCCTGTTGGCCCGTTTATCTCACATCTCACTCCTTCATACACAATAAAGCAACATTTTTCACAACACATCTACAAAGATAGACCAAAGCCAGCTGCCAGGGAAACACAAGGTGTGGTGCTGCCAGCTCACACTGCACCACCGGGTAAGATCTGTCAGCTCCCCATGTCAGAGGTCGGCAGGAAGTGGATGGGATGGCCTCGCTGCTCCTCAGACGCAGGCCTCTTTGGATGGAACATGTTGAAGCTCCCTGTGAAATCCATCAGCCCTGGGTACGAGCAGGAGAGGGCACACCTTGTACTTGAGATGAAGGACTCCGCTGACCATCTAAGAAGAAGTGCAAAAGTCCCAATCCACGCAGACTGTAAGTGGGAGGAGCCTGCCGAGGCAGAGAACGCCATCTCCAGCCTGCAACACAAAGAGCTGATGTGATCGACCCAGACAGGTCGCGCTGCTCTGGTCCAAAGCCACCGAGAGGCAGCAGGAGACCGTGGTGGTGGACGAGGTCACCAGGTGGAGCAGGAGGTTACCAGGTGAAGCAGGAGGTCACCAGGTGGAGCAGGAGGTCACCAGGTGGAGCAGGAGGTCACCTGGTGGAGCAGGGGGTCACCAGGTGGAGCAGGGGGTCACCAGGTGGTGGACGAGGTCACCAGGTGGAGCAGGAGGTCACCAGGTGAAGCAGGAGGTCACCAGGTGGAGCAGGAGGTCACCAGGTGGAGCAGGTGGTCACCAGGTGGAGCAGGAGGTCACCAGGTGGAGCAGGAGCTCTTCCACATAAAGGCGATATCCCAGGGCAGTTGAGGCATCAGCTGGGCACACATGTGGAGGACTCCACAGAGCAGACTGAGCTTCCTGATCAGACAGCACATCCTGTCAGGATGCAAGGTGTCTGACCCAGGGCTGCTCTAGGTGGCGCCACGACCACGTACTCATTTATGTTTAATAGTTTATGGTGTTAATACTTATATAAGGCGCTTGTGTGAGGCTGGAAAATAAAAACCTTCCACGTTTGATCCTCCGAGTTAATATTAATGTGTCATTCCTGAATGTTTCCAGATGTTGTTATAGGTTAAGCTGGAGTTGGTTATTGAAGCTAAACAGTAACATAAAATGTCACAGTCCACTAACTCAAACATTATTATTCATATTTATATTATCACTAAAACAGAAACTTTAAGTTCATTATCCTCCAGAAACTGACTGTGATTGGCTGAAGACTGAAATGTTGACATATAATGTTACGCCAGACAGATTTTCACCACGTGCTTTTTTACAGTAAAAAATAGGCACATCACTTCTCCAGTTCAGGCTTTTAAGAAGCTCATCACTCTCCATTCAAGATGCGGTGTTGGATTATATGATGTTAGACTGTAATTGCTTCGGAGACGTCTGGCTTTTCATTACATGATAGAGGCCTCCTCTCAGTCTGAGACGGACTTAAAAAGATGTGATTTCATTTGAAGGGCTCACCTGCAATCTTGAGTGTAGGAAAGCTTTTTTCATGAGGTCAATGTGGTCCATTCAGCAGCTTTATTAACCACACAAACGTTTCATATAATGAGAGCACATGAGAGATTGATTGAGTCAATACTGGTTGAGTAGGAGAGTGTTCATTAATTAATGAATAAATAAGTGATAATTAACATTGTTTACAAGTGTGAAAAAGATTAGACAAGAAGGGTAAAAATAAATGAAAGAACATAAGGAAATACATTTAATTAATTAATTAATCAGGAAATTCATTTATTATCAAAATTTATTTTAAAAACAATTGAGACAAAACTAGTTCATCAATATGACCACTGAAGATGCAAAATACCCAAGTACCCTGATACTGTGCTGTCTCTGACATTAATGTTTTGATTTACAAGACTTATTGTTCCATCTGCTGGAGGGGCAGAGTTTTTCTGTCATCGCTTTAAATATGAGTTTAAGATGATTTCTGACTCCACATCCGTCTGGAAGCCAATCTCATTCCATTACGCAACATACACAAGTGGCATGTAAAAACTGTCATTGTCAAGTGAAGTAGGACACATCTCATCCAGCAGTGAACTTTTGACAAGGCAGTTTCTCACACACACACACACACACACACACACACACACACACACACACACACACGAGTATTAGTACACAATAATTATACACTCAACACATCTACCTCCATCTACCTGCTCTGCTCTAGTTGCCAACAGTGTAACATAATTATGACATCATCTGATAGACACTGACAAGAATAAGCCTATCATTGCTTACATGTACACAAACACACACACACACACCTGATATACATCCAATGTAAAGCCTACATGAGACCTCCTGTCTGTAGTAATTATAGGCAGACAACTATCTTTTCTACATCAGAACGTTAATTACACACTGACCTGGTCCACACATGAGCACAGAGCATTAATTACATACAGTTAACAGAGTGAAGGCACAAGGTGACATCTCAACACTCCTCTCATGACATCATCGGAGAACTTCTCTGCCTGAATGTGTGTGTTATAAGAATCACATCAAAAGAGTTTAAATATAGTGTCATTTTCCCAAGCCTGTTCATAACTGAAAATACAAGAGTGTGAGTGGATTTTGGATGTTTGTTCCTGCTCTTGAATGGATTTTAACACTTCTAATCAAAGTGTACAGACTCATTCTTTTCATTATCATCTTTGTGCTGTTGTGTCAGAGTAAACCACACTGATGCTTACAATAAAGCATACATTTAACCTTTGTATGCAGCGGCATCATACGTGTACATGTATGCATGTGAGCAGTTTTACCTCTTCACAATGATACTAAAATATTTGGTTATACAAGATGAAATATCTAATATGTATGTGGGTGTTAGAAGCCCTGCATGATGTGTTTGTTTCTTTTGTCTGAATTAAGCTTCTTTGTGAAATCAGTTGCAGGCTGAACAGGTTTTATGTTTGAGTGCTTGTTTGCAGTCATTGTCTGCAGTCAATGCAATAATGGAGACACAGTGAGCCTGAAAACTAAGAGCTTCAAATCTGTAAAACCTTACAGTTGTTTCTGTATCAGTCTCTACTCCACTGTCACACTGTCTGATCAGAGATCCTGTGGCTCCACCTACCTCTCCTACAGTCTCCGCTTTGGTACCTGGATGGTTTTATCAAAATAAAAGCAGCTTGCAGTGATTTTTTTTATCAAAATAAAAGCAGCTTGCAGTGATTTTTTTTATCAAAATAAAAGCAGCTTGCAGTGATGTTTTATCAAAATAAAAGCAGCTTGCAGTGATGTTTTATCAAAATAAAAGCAGCTTGCAGTGATGTTTTTATCAAAATAAAAGCAGCTTGCAGTGATGTATCCCTGGATGCCTAATTTTAATTTGACAGTTTGACAGACTGAGGAAAAAAGTGAGTCAGTCAGTTCAAGGTAAAAGTTTCCAATAAATAATAATAATAACTAATACAAGTAATAATAACTAATATTGCAACGATTCATCAACCAACAACCAATACCATCCAACAATTCCCCAACCCTGGGGTGCACCTGAGTTAGCAACAATGGAAGCTGAATATGCCTGATTAACATTTACTGTTTGTACTCTGATGTAAAGTCTAAGACAGCCCTCGCCGTAGTTTTGGATCGACCATGTGTAGAAGAAATTCTTCATGAATGTTGACAGTTCTAATTCCCTGAAGAATCATAGACACAGACGCAGGCTTTAAGCTTCCTAAACTGGACACTGTCCTCACCTGGCTGCATGGCCAGTGACGGAGACAGCTCCTGCATCTCTGCTCCCTGAGGGCACTGAGCCCATGAGTCCCCCCCCCCATCAGACAGTGTGACGCTGCCGGGGAGCAGTGAACGCCTCTCTGCTGTGGGGACTGACCCCATCCTGAAACGTTGCTTTGAAACAAAGCAAGTGATGAAGCAGTGCTTTATCTGATGAATAAAGAAATCCTGCTGATAAATGGGCTCCTTCACTGACCAGTTCAGAGTGTGCTGTTTTTCAGGCTGCTGCACCTTCTGTGTATCAGGAACATGTGCTATCCTTTGCCCACGAGAGCAAATGGTCAGGTCGTTTGGGGGGGGGGGATAAAACCTACCAACTAACCGTCAAACATTTCTTTTGGCCGGGGTTAAAATCTGACGGAGCCAAGTTTGGTCTCTGTTGTCCTGTGTGTCGACTCGCAGGTAAACCAAAGCAGAAACCCCTCCCTGCTCCACTCCATCCTGTCCCTGCCATGAGTGAGCCCTCTGAGCGTGTGATAGCAGACTGTGTGTGTCCATGGCCCCCCCACCAAGACAGGAAATCCATCTTTACCCACCATCATGTGCGCTGCCACTCATGGTCCCGAGGTCGTCCTGCTGTGTACAATCACATCTAGGTCCTTAACAAAATTCTCTCCACATTTGGCCTCACACATGTAATCCAAACAAACCAAGGCACCAACTTCCAGTCATGACTGTTCAAACAAGCCCTGAAGACTCTTAATGTGAAACTCTGTGTCCAGTCCCTGTCATCCAGAATCCCAGGGAGCGTTCAAACGCTCGGGCTTTACAACTGTGGAATTCACTGCCACCTGACATCAGGAACATCCATTCTCTCCCCATCTTTAAATCCAGACTCAAATCTCATCTGTTCCAGACTGCTTACTCTCTTTGATTTCACTGCTCCTTTTAGCTTGTTTTTAACTTCATGTGTTTGAACTGTTGTGCTCCTATTTATTCGGTTGAACATTGCCTGAGGACCAGTTTACCTGGGGAGACCTGACCAGGGGCGACTGACCCTGACAACACATGGGACACACAATCTCTCCACTACTTTAAGGTGGTTTCTTTTGGAGGATTACAGGAATTATGTGTCTATAGAGCAGTGAAAAATGCAAATGTTTTAATATAAAAGCAGTGAGGTGATCTGGTCCTGTGGCTGTGAACCTCATCAGGATCTGAGGTAGGTATGGCTTTCTGATCCCTGACACATGCAGTGTGCTCCCTCCATATTGTCAAAGCACCTGCCCAACATGTTGTCCTTCCTCGACATCATGCATTATGATTACGTCCTGGTATTGTTATTTCCAATCTGCAGTGATCCATGTCTCCGACAACATTTGCTGGGGGCTCTGAATGTTACATGAACACAATCTGCAAAGGTAGCTGCTGCTCACTTTGCTTTGCCACTGGGAGGTGCAAGAACAGCAGCTCCTGTTTGTAAAAGCCAGGTGAATGTCCCTGAAAGGCTGTCCCACAGTCCCAGAGAAGGAATGGAAGTGAAGACAAAACAAGGAATACATGCTGCATGTGCAGGTATGTGTTCCACACACTGAACGAGGACAACTTCCATCTGTGTACCAGATCATTTTAATACACTGCAAATACAGCTGTACACAGCTTCACTACAGCTGTCAGTATCAATACACAACATGAAACGTGCAGGCTCCTTATGTAACACAATGCTGCTTATATAATAATAATTGAATACAACATTTATCCATACATCATCGGACATGGGAACAATACAGTGTAAGGTCAGTTATTCTGACTGTTTTCCAACTGCTGCTTTTAGGGATGCATTTTGACACATGCATAAAGAGTAAGAACTCAAACAAATCCAATCATTATTTTGGGCTCAGTCATAACCACTAAAGTGTGCAGTGTTCCTTATATGCATATACACACATAATAATAATAATCATAATAATAATAATAATAATAATAATAATAATAATAATGATGATGCAGATTTTATTGTCATTCTCTCCATATACTTGTCTATATCCACTACTGACTACAGACAGAAAAGTACAAGTAATATTGAATAGTCATTATTATTATTATTATTTTAATTAATATTTATTTAAATCTTATTTTAGAGAGCATTTAAAAGGCATTACTCATAATAGCATGCTGCCACTACATATAGGGCAGAGCCTGGGGCAAGTCACTGCCACTGGGTGCACAAGATGAGAAGTGAACAACTTGTATTATTTGTATTTTACACTTGTGTACTGTGTTTTGATTCCTTTAATCCCATCCACATTTTGACTAATTGTATGTGAGCTTCTGGGAAGAATCAGCGATCAAGAATTCCAGTGAAAATTCATCCATTGTTTTTTGATGTGAAAACATACTCTGATTGCAGTATTTATTATATTAATATGAACAGATGATGAACTGCAAAAATTCAATGACTGCCTGTCCAATTAAAATAAATATATAGGAATTTATTTCTGGAAAAATGCATTTCTCGTGCCCATGGCTGGATAACAAAGCTCCATACACAATATGCAGAAGGCGTTCCATCCAATCACTGTGATCCTTGACTGCCATCTTCTGGCAAATCTACATCAGGTCAAGCATGGTGAACATGCTGAGGGGAGAAACCACAGTGACTCAAAGGGAAGAAATATTTCAAAGAAAATTACATAAGGAGAATAATTGTTATTAATGATCAAATATGCATAGGTTTATGGAATAATTAAAACAACCTTCAGACCGTTTTCCTGAAATCCCATGTATAATTATGACAAATACAAAAAAATAATACAACAAATGACTACATCTTACATTTGTAATTAATTTCTTTAAACTGGATGTTTCCAAATTAAATGGATATAGCAAAGTGATTTCACACTAAAAAAAATGGAGATAAACTTAATTTTTTAATAAATCTAGATCAGGGTGTTTGCTTTTCTCAGTTTACTTTCTCAAATGACTGAAATGTTTTTTATTACATAATTATATTATATTATATTATATTATATTATATTATTACATTACATTACATTACATTATGGGTTTATTTAAAAGAACAAATTATTAGTTGGTAATAAGTACAGACTTAGAGGTAAGGAATAATTTAAGTAACAGATAACAACACAGTTTGCTGAAAGTAAATGTATGAAGGTCAAAGCAAAATTCGANACAGATAACAACACAGTTTGCTGAAAGTAAATGTATGAAGGTCAAAGCAAAATTCGAATGTATTTCAACATGACATATTCCCCATAAATTTGGCCAATGCTCTGTGTCTCTGGATCATGCTAATTTCAGTGGTAGAAAATTTATCAAATAAAGTGCAAAATCATGTAAATCAGGGCAATTTGTGTGAGACTCCTACAGGTATCCACATAAAAAAAAAAATTTGGACCAGCTCTGCACCCTCCGTCGGGTGCTCGAGGGTTCATGGGAGTTCGTCCACCAGTCCACATGTTTTGTGGATTTGGAGAAGACGTTCGACCATGCCCCTCGTGGCATCTTGGGGGGGGTGATCCAGGAGTATGGGGTCCGGGGTCCCTGTATGACCGGAGCAGGAGCCTGGTCCGCATTGCCAGGAGTAAGTCAGACCTGTTCCCAGTGCACGTCAGACTCCAGCAGGGCTGCCCTTTGTCACCGGTTCTGTTCATAACTTTTATGGACAACATTTCAAGGTGCAGCCAGGGGGCCCGGATTAGGGACCACGGGATCTCATCTCTTGGCTTCTTCGAGCCTGGACCTCCAGCGTGTGCAGGGGCGGTTTGCAGCCGAGTGCGAAGCAACTGGGATGAAGATGCAGCTCCAAATCCAAGGCCATGGTTCTCGATGGGAAAAAGGTGGCCTGCCCTCTCCGGGTCAGTGGAGAGGTCCTGTCCCAAGTGGAGGAGTTGAAGTATCTCTGGGTCTTGTTTACGAGTGAGGGGTCATGGTGAAGAAGGAGCTAAGCCGAAAGGTGAGGCTCTCGATTTACCAGTCAATCTATGTTCCAACCTATGGTCACGAGCTTTGGGTCATGACCAAATGTAGTCCCCAATGTTGGTCCCCAATGTAGCGATGGTGTCCAGTCTAGGTCAACCTTCGTCATTCATAAGCTGGTTGACCTGCAATCACACGTTAGGTTTTATTTAGAGAGCTAGTTAACACTGGATGCTTCCATGACATTTCACAATCGTAATCACTTAATGAGACATGCTACCAGTTAACCATCCCATCAGATCTCTCAGATCACAAGAGGAAATCTCACGCATTCATAAATATTTCTGTACTGCATTTTTGCTGTTTACTTTTATCTTTAAAATCATTCACTCTGAAATGTTTTGATATACGATGATGAAATAAAATAAACACTGATTTATCACGAACAGACTAACCCATTTTTACTGCGCTCCCTCTGCCTGTAATTTACAAGCGAGACAAGCTAGCAAGCCAGCTAAGGTTAGCCAATGGGGAAATAGCGACTTTAGAAAGCAAAATACAGCATATTCAATAACATTACTTACACAAAAAAAACCTCTCTTACTTGCCTTTATGAAAAAAGGGAGATATGGTGTGGAAAGAGATGCCAGGCCCAGGCCATCCGACGCCTCTTCGTTATTTCCACAACCTGCTGTCCATAACCTCTTTTCCAAGTGGGAAATTGAAAAAAATCTTGCGTTGTGGTCAACTTTTCTGCCATTTCTTTGGTGTGACTTAGTAGGGGGGTTTCCAAATCTTACTTAATTGTGGAAGCCTGTCTTTCGAAGCATATCTTATCATTTCAAGATGAAATGTATTAGTTAAATCATCTAGCCACATTTTAGAGGTGGGGACAGCTTCGCTCTTCCAAAGTGTGAGAATTAATTTCTTTGCAGTTATAAAACCATAAGAAAGAAAGTGCTGCTGCTCCACATTTGGTTTTCTAAAGGTTTCAGATGTGCGAAGAATGATTAGAAGAGGTTCTGGTTTGATCAAAGACTTTGTGATTTCAGACATAATACTGCAGACGTCAATCCAAAAAGGTTGAACATTTGGACATGAAACAAAGGTGTGAAGAAGGGTTGCCACTGAAGATTGGCAACGTATAATCAGGTTTCTGTTGAGAGCTTATCGATCCTAGTTGGGGACAATAGGATTGCTCCCAAAGAATACAGGGAGCAGTCTTGATCCCTTGATTCTTGATCTGCAGAGAGCTTTTTGGGGAGGATATTGTCCAGTTTGTAAGGATATGAGCTGAGGATTTTCTCTCCAGGATTGAATCTATTAAGAACTTCAAATAAATCACACCACTCGATCTGATTGAATGCCTTCTCGGCATGGAGCGCAAGTACAGTCAGATCAATGGGTGGACCTCTGTTTACATACATAATAGAGACGTCTAAGATTGAAAGCGGAACTCCTATCAGGTATAATACCTGTCTGGTATGGACTAACTTTTCTAGCAAGGGGCTCATCCTATTGGCTGGTATTTTAGCAAACACTTTGCCATCAACCTTTAGGAGCGAAATAGGATGGTATACACTAACGTCCTGAGGGTCTTTTCCTTTTTTAATGAATTACTGTAACCATCACTTCGGTTAGCGTGAGTGGCAAGCTATTGTTTGACTGAGCATGCTCATATAAATTTAATAAATAAGGAGATAAAATGGCGCTAAAGGTTTTGTATAGTTCCCCTGGGAATCCATCTGGGCCGGGAGTTTTATTACTTTTTATTAAAGTATAAAATGAATAGTCTCTACCTGAAGGATGTGTTGTTCTCCATATGTCCAGAATGTTTGTATTATTAATATATGTATTCAGGAGTTCTGATGAGGCACTTCTCAGAAGCCTTTGTGTCGGGGATCTGTCTATCTATCTAAGATATGTAACTAAAACAGTATTAAAGCCCCCCCCCCGGTTATCTAATTTGTCTGTGAAATGCCTGGTATTAATGCAAATAATGAAAGAAAATGGGGTTGTCACTGTTGGGGACATATACTGTATATTAACCAATATATACCTCTCCTATCCATTTAGTTTTCAACCTGCCATGTGAAATATTGTTCAGATGAGTCTCTTGCAAGAACATTATGTCTGAGTCCAGTGATTTTAAATGAGACAGAGCCTTCCCCCTTTTTACTGGGATACTCACACCACGTCCCTGGTGGTCTAGTGGTTAGGATTCGGCGCTCTCACCGCCGCGGCCCGGGTTCGATTCCCGGTCAGGGAACGCTACTTTTGTGAATTTCCCCACTGTGGGACGAATAAAGACTTATCTCATCTTAACTTATCTTATCTTACATTTCAACTTCAAAATGTGAGCTGGTCTGGGGCTGCGTGCCCTGGGGGGCATGGCCCCAACTGGCCCCGGGTGCTGGGGTTGTTTGTGTGCTGGGGGTTGCGGCGCCCCTTGGCTGTGACCCAGAGGTTGTTCCCCTGTGTGCTTGAATTGACCCCTGGGGATCTATAAAGTTTTGAATTTTATCTAATCACCAAGCGGGAGAAAAACAAAGGTCATTTCATTCACCATGCAAGGCAGGCATGAAGAAGAAGCATAGGGGGACATACCATAAACATATATACGTAGATGCCGCATTGGGCACTGAATCACACGTCAACATCACCGCCATATTGGATGTGGCAAGAGCGAACCATAGACACATATACTTCTATGAGAGTGAAGAGTGAAGATGCCTCATTCATGTGCTGCGTGGAATTGTACCAACCAATTACCTTTCACAGGTAAGACAGAAAATTCTAAAATAATAATAATAATTCAAAAAAATATTCAATTTCTTTGCCAAATATATTAGTGTGTGTGTGTGTGTGTGTGTGTGTGAATGGGTGATAAAAGGCATTAACTTAAATCACTTTGTAGAAAGGCGCTTTATGAAGTTTGGTCCATTTCCTTGCATTAGTTCACTGGGCAGATCTGTCACATTCAATATGGCGGACACGCTGATGTATTGCCACAACGGGCCAACCTGCTCAATGCGACATCTACATATAAATATGTATCTATGGGACATACAACGAACTGCTTCAAGATTGAAGTGAGTGCTGATCACTGTATGTAGTTTTTCCATGTAGACATTCTCTGTGTGATGTTAGATGTAAAGCTGAACACTGCGTTGGGATCAATAAAGTATTTCCTTTTCTGGTTCATCTTTTGTTTAGTACTAACAAACTCAATTGTCCAATAAATATTTCATGAAGAGTATCACATTTTGTTTTGATTAGAATTTACTTTATAAAAGTGGGAATCCTATCCATGCCAGCTGTTTGTTGTCCATATGAAGAGCACTTCTGCTACACTCAGCTGCAAGACGAACAGTCACGTTAAGAAAACTTTGAGAGGGACTACGATTTTATGGCCTGATGGGTGTCCTGGAAAAGAACAAAGGGTTTGCCGTGGCCTCTTGGTGGCTGGCAATGATGATAGGGTAAGTCATAATCTCCTGAGTTACAGGCCAGTTGACTCCTCTCTGCCTCTCAGTATAACTGACACTAGCCTTTACATTAAAATGTGTTTTAGGGGAACACAGTGAAGGCAGTATATGTGAAGATATGGTCAAAGTCATATAATACTACATGTGCATATTTCCCCTTTCCTTCATGTGCTTTCAGGTGGATTCATACCACATCCTGTCTCCTGGCCCCAACCATCAGTGACAAGGGTACGTACAACCATGCAAGATTCAGGGTTTCCTTCAATAGCTGGAGGGTAAATGTTGCTCACAACAAAACCAGACTCTGAGAGATAAATATCTTTGTTGAGACATACAGTTATTTCTTTGGAGACAATATACTTTATTTTCATTGAATGCACACTGTGCACCCTCCATCACACATTTATATTACATATGTGGTGTTCAGGTCTGTGGGACCTGTAGGTGATACAAGTGTGCTTCACTCTATGTATTTTATTTGTCCCAAACTGAGAAATTCTGTTTTTTCCTTTAGACTTGCAGCATGTTTTAGTCCCATCACCAGCCAGGGGCAGAGAGACAAGCTCGCTGAAATCAAATGAGTGTAGGAGAAGAGGTGGACCGCCTTCAACCCGTGTCCCAGTGTTACTGTTGATTCTGCCTGTGAGGCTGCGTTATCATATGTGTGGAACTCACAGGTGTCTACTGGGAAGCCAGGTCGATGAGCCCCGGAGAAGAGGAAGCTGACGATGGTAGGAACAGTATGGAAAAACCAGCCTGAGCTCCCACCTCAGTGCATTCATGGCCGACACGTCCCTGCTGTCCTACAGGCCAAAGACAGGCAACAACGTGGCACTCATGAGTATGCTGAATGGGGATGAGAGAATCTGTGACCAGGAGCATCAAAAACCTGAAATCATCAGGGATTTTAATGCCACGGACGGAGGGTTGGACATTTGAGAACTTATAAAGGATAAAGAATCTTAGTGTATGTGTTTATTGGAACAAGCTGGTGACTGGCTACAGCTGCAGGAGAAGAAGCCTACACTGGCCACTTTGATATTTTTCAACATCTTACACATGTCACTGTTGCATAGACTGGCACCATGTGTGTGTGTGTGTGTGTGTTCAATGGGCTCATTTAGCATTTCCATTAAAACACTCATTTCTGCTGTTCTGCTCAAAGCAATTAACATCAGTAGTGATGAAAACCTTGTTCCATGTATTATTTTTATTTATTTATTTTAGAAAACTCACATTTTATGACAAACAACGAATAGCACTTGTTGATAAATGTGACAGTCTAGCAGAGGTCAATGGCAAACATTGACCATGTTGTTGCTTGTAATTGAGATAAGGTCAACATCTGCCAAATATTTTTACATTAATTGTTATGGCTGTATTGTTTTAAAAACCCAACAATACTGAATCAGGTTTACCAGACCCGCGAATATGAACAGAAATACGAACACAGCTCAAGGGTTAACTGTAATAAACTTAGAGACATGAAAGGCATTAAAACTGGATTTTGACAAACAGTGAAACAGAGCTTCAGGAATAATGCAGGAGATGAAGACATTTAAAGAGCATTTGAATTTAAATAGGTGCACATTTGAGGAAATCAATATGAGCAGCTAATGTTGTGAGGAGATGAAGTGTGGTGAATTAGCCTGTTGACCGAACCATGTTTTAATTTGAAAGCCAACCGGAAGTTTTCACATTAAGCTCACGGTGCTTGACGATGGTGAAGCGCTGCACAGGACTGTCTGTATGGAAGAAAGCTGCACCGGGGACTAATGTCGTGGATAGTTTTGTGACCAACAACATGCGAAGAAGAGTGGTGGGAAGAATACCGAGCGGTTTATTCCACACATGAGCTTGTTGGTGTTCCTGTGCAGATAAAGAGAAGATCTGTGAGAGCGGAGGGAGAAGAGCAGCCGGAACACCGCAGCAGACATGTATGTTCGTTAACATGTTTTCTCTTCAAATCCTCATATAGACCCCATTCGCCATATTGTTTATCCCACTGTTTTCTCTGGATGACTGTGATTTGTTGTTGAGGTTTGGGCCGTAGTTTGACCGGGACACCCTCTGTGTCTGTAGTTGATCAGGCTGTCTCTGAGTGTGTGTGTGTGTGTGTGTGTGTGTGTGTGTGTGTGTGTGTGTGTGTGTGTGTGTGTGCTGCAGTCTCTGTGCTCGGCTGCAGATCTGTCCACTCTGCGGTACCTGTGGCTCGAGCTCCAGCCTGAAGCAGGCTGTGTCACTGGAATGTCACCTTGTTGGTGGTGTTGCAGAACATCCCGTAGTTTGTGACAAGAACACATGAAGTGAGAGTGAGTGACAATAAGCGCTGTATGGCTGAGGTCTGAAGGGTGTGATTGAATGTGTCTGTGGTGTCAGCCTGGTCTGTCACACCGGGCTGAATCTGTGTGACTGGACTGCAGTTTGTTTGCTCGTGCTTGAGACAGCAGGTGAGCTAAAGGACAGCTTCACATTTAGTTGAATTGTGCTAAACCACTTTGTGACTGATTTCAGTCATTTGTAGTTGATTTTATTCCTGTCAAAAAGACTATATTTGATAGAAGAACAGTTGATGTCTCACCTCCCTCTGTAGTCTAATCTATACTTTTTGTCCTCTACCATCAACTGAAGTGGTCCAAATTCAAAATAAAACATTATATATATATAAAAAAAAATTATACGACAAGATAAATTAAGAATTTTTATTCACTTTTGGAATTACAAGAAGTATTCAATATATCAATAACAGCATTACACAAATGCACAAGTGTCCTGTGGTTTCTGTAAATTCTGCAGTGTGATTTTTCAGAATTGTGACTATGTCAGTCTAATTTGGGCTAGTTTTCTTTTACACTTTAGATTTGCTGTTCAATCTAAGAATACTGTGTGTCGGTTCTCCATACTGGTGGAAAAGTCTCTTAAGAATATCATTAATATCATTTCATTCAAATGACTCTGACTCAGCAAAAACACTGATGGTGAACTGCATTAGGAGACTATTATATAACTCAACCAATAAAAACTGCCAAACCTTATCTGCTTCCAGCTTCTCAGATATATATATATATATATAAAATGAACACTGGCATTTTCAGACTAAATGAGTAATCAGTTGATTAAGTGAAAATCACCTTCGGTTGCAGCCCATGGTGACGTCTGACCAGCGATCTCTCTCCACATGGCTTGACAACATTCTTGGCAAAGCTTTGAATGACAGCATTTACTGCAGTATTACTCACACAAACACACAGTGTTGTTTGTGTTGTTTTGGGGAAAGCCATGGAATCCAAACGTGCTATAATAGGCCACAAAAACAGACTCACGCAGACTGACTGTGGGAATCCTCCTTTTACTCTGTGTTTGTCTCCTCAAGCCAAGTGAACAGTGAGTCCATTGTGTTGTCACAGGGCTGTCACTGTTAGAGGACCTAATTCAGCTAATCATCAGGCCAGAGCTAACAAGTTGTATGAAACAGATCCAGAGCGGAGGGCAGACACCCCTGTGGTCACTCATCTGATTCTATTCAACAACAACTTGATTCATTCATAAAGCAGCATGGAGCATCATGTTTATCTTATCTGAGTAGTTGTAGTTTGCCATGCTCCGCACACATTACACATGTTGTTTGTAATGGAATAAAAAAGTTCTTCAAATCCAGGAAATGTTTGGGGTTAGGTAGACGAGCTGACACAATCATGCGTGCCTGTCTTCATTGTATCTGTTATAAATGCTTTCACTCTGGCTCAACCCCACAGCTAGTACTAACTATTTCAAACTCACACAATCAAAGAGCTGTGAAGGCTGATGATGATGGAAGAAGAGAGGCACTAACACAGCGCACACTGTGGTGGGTCAATCTGGTTTGTCATCATTCTGTGTGCAGTGAGAGAGAAGGTAATGCCGTGTTAGAAAAGACAATCAAACTGAGTTATGTTACTGTTGTCACATGACATAGTGTAGGTAGTCAGCTGAGTCAGAAAGATTTCCACCAACTCTCCCTACACCCGGCTTTCTGCCGGCACAACGATGTGGTTAGTCTCAACTCTAGATGTGTGTGCATTAGTCCAATGTATGAGTGCCACCACAAACACAGTTAACGGCAGGTGATGAAGGCTGTTTCCACACCTCACCCATGTGCTTCAAACAAACTCTGGTGAGTTTGCCCAGTTTGTTTAGTTTGTGAAGGCTGGTACGAATGCTGTCAGTTAAACTCTGATATGGACCAAATGATTGCCTTGATTTATTATATTTATGGTCCAAATACAAACTTCTCAACATGACGTGATTTCAGTCTGAATTCAAAAGCTGAACGCTGCTAAATTCAGGCAATTCATTTAAATTTAGCATGGTGGAAACTGTCAAGGAAGCTTTTACCTGTGCAATCTTTATGAAAGATTATATTACAACCAGAGCGTAACCATAGTAACGCATATCAGCACCTGAGGCCAGGGATATTTCTGTCCATCAGGAAGTGGGGTTAGGATTTGAACTCTTCTCTCAAGTTTGCTTTTTTTATTCTTTGATCAACTGCTTCTGTCATTTTTTGTGTTTCCAACCAAGGGCAACAGTACCTTGAGAATAGAATTAAAGTGTGCCCAGTGGTCCCCATTTTTATGAATTCTCACTTCTCCCTATCAGTATAGCACCTTTCACAGAGCACGACCACAAAGTGCTTCACAAGAATCGAATTGTTAGAAACAGTAAAAACAAACAGACAATAACACATCGGTTACAACAGACATTTTAAAAAACAAAAAAATTGCAGGCCACTTTGAATAAATGACTCTTCAGCTGTGTTTTAAAGGTGTCAATAGAGGCCACAGAGGGAAGTCTATAGGAAGAGCCACGGCTTCAAAGGCGTGATGATGGCAAAGCCAATCCACAGAAGATAACGCAGGTGTGATGTGAGGTGTCCTGCCTGACCTGGTCAACAGCCGTTCACTTGTAGACAGTCCAGAGGGGCCTTGCTGAGACAGGTGAAAAAGGACTGACAGTAGTCTGGCCATGATGATATCAAAGCATGTATGATCGTCTCAAGGTCAGCTGAGACACAGCAGACCTGAGTTTGGCACTGTTCTGAAAATGGAACAAACAGTGCTACTGGTATCTGATCCACAGTATGATATTGTGACGAGTGCGTAGCCTGATCAAATTTAAAACCAACATTTCTAAGATTAGACTTTGCAGCTTGTAGGGTTTGAGGGAAAATTTGAGCAATAGTCACCTTATTTCACCAACCAGTGGAATTATTCATCCAGAGATCTAACTTCTCAGTCAGTACAATAAAATCAAGAACCTTGTTGTTCAGGTAAAACTTGGTCTACTTAAGACCCAGTTTTCTGTGAAAATATTTAACTTATATAATGAACTCATTAGAGCAAATTACAAGAAGCTAGACAAGGTAACAACATCATATATACAAAGGTTGTTGGAAGTTGAAGGTGTGATGGTTGAAATGGACCCCCCCCCCCCCCGGCATCCCCTGGTGTCGTCCGTGGGAGATCACATGACTTGCTGTTTCTCAATTTTTCTTTTAGGAAATATTCCTATAAATAACTGTACAGCCTTAGTCATCTATTTCAATTACTATGTAAGTTTGTCATTATACATACAACAAACATTTACTGGCAGTAGAGCTGTGCGATGTGGACTAAAATCATAATCCAAATTTTTTTTTCACAAAAAAGTCGTTTTTCGATTTAATTTAAATTTTTTGGTAAAACTAAAAAAAGACATTTATTTCAAATGTGTTTTTTGGACAAACTCGCTCCCAGCGTCCGACATGTTGTAGCAAGAGGAAACAGGAAGTAAAGGCCAGCACGCAGCAGGCACAGGTAGCGCGGTGACGTTTTACCGTGATTACCATAGTAAAGGGAAGGAAATTTGTTTTGACCGATGTCATGTTTTTTCCACATCGAGCAAATTAAACATCGCAATTACGATGTGAATAGGATTAATCTCCCAGCACTAACTGGCAGGTATTTGAGTTTCTAGATGGTAGTGAAATTTAATGTGTGTAAGAGTTCAAAGATATACATTGAAGCACAGACACTTTCTGGAAAAGAGTTTATTGGCTATAATGGAGATGAGGAGAACGTCCCATCAAGGAGGGGGCTTTGGGCGTCAGAAGGAGTCCCAGAATAGCTGTGACACACACTGACATAGCAGTTCATTTTCTAGTTTCCCTTTGCATTAACTTTATCTGCCTATCTTCTGTATAGACAGGCTGGAGTCAGGGTCCTGGACATGAACCTCCAGGCACTCAGGGGTCCAGTGGTCTTCTGTCATGCAGCTGTGTGGAGTCATGGAGCAGGCTGTCTGTCAGCAGGCAGTGTGAACTCTGTCATGTCTCTTATCTCTTCCACCAAAAGCTCTGATCACAAATGTAAATAACCAAGCACCAGTCTTTGTTGAGTCACAGCCGGGCATGTGCTTCATTTATACTCTACAAGTTGAGCTGTGGTCAGTGTTCTACTCAGACAGATTGAGACTGAGAAACGTATGAAGCAGTGACAAGGACCCCAGTCTTCTCTGTGTTAGTCAGCTGGTGTCCATCCAAGTTCAGACCAACTTGTCAAGGCACTGGCTGGCTTCACCTTTCTGCCTGTTTCACCTGGCCACTGCAGCCAGGTGCTTGCATTGCTATTATAGAGAACGTAGTGTAGACGTGCTCTGTATGAGAAGGGCCTTGTGATGACTTCTGTTATCATTTGGTGCTATATAAATACATTTAATTGAACTGTATCAAATTATTTATGACAACTGTGAAAAATGATTGGTTTGTCTTTCTCCTCAGAATTAAAAGACACTTACAGTTGGGTGTCATCAGTGTAACAGTAATAAGAGACACGTTTTAAGTTCTGCTAAAAGTTTTTTTTACGAAGCAAATAATATAGCACGGCAAGACAGAAGCCCAAGGCAAGTCTTTCCGTCAGGGTGTGTGATCTGCAGTGTCCATACCTGCACCAACATCCAACAGACAGCTTGCGATGCATCAGTGTTTCTTCAGAAGAGGTCTTAACCACTGCATATTCAAAATATGCTGGAACACAGCCAGACTGAAGGGAGACATAGCATAGGGCAATAGACCCCCTAACAGTTTGAGCATTGGCATGAGTAAAACATATCCAGGGCTGGAGGAATGTTCCATACTGCCCACCACATCAGTGACGTCCTGCAGACAGATATGGGAGAAACCATTCAAAACTGATGGCTCAGTTTGATAAGCATAAAAGGGATTAGAGGAAGGGATGATGGTAGCCCTGAAATCTCTTCTTATACACAAAGAAAGAGAGAAAGTAACTGCAGTCTTTCTTTGAAAAGACAGGCACAGCAGGAGGTGCAGGAGTGAGAATATTGTTGATGGAGCCAAGCAGGTTTGGAGGACATGACATTAGCAAAGTAAGAAGCTCAGTTAAAATCTTTATAAAGAAGACAATGAACTTGGAGCTTGGTAGATTTCAGCAGCCACTCTGCCTTATGAAATTTACCTCAGAAACAACCAATAATATCATTTAACCAGGGGGCTAGACTGTAAAGAGATGAAAGCAGAGAGGAAGTGGAGAATCCACGGTGTCAGCCAACAGTCAGCCATGTTGGCACCATGGGAACATCACAGGTGAACGTGTGGCGTCTTTTTCTCTTTTTTAAATAATGTTCATGTAGTTCCAGCCAATAGTAAAGAGAATAAGAAAACTGTAAGTACCACAGAGAATGCCAGCCTTTGCAGACAATAAATGAGAAAATTCACTTGTTACTCCTCACCTTAACCAGGTCCTCAGAAATGACATGTTGCCTCATTTGAAGGGGTTTTAGTCCCCGTGAGACTACTGGTCCTGACAAGGCTGGTATTTCTACTGGAGGAGGTCTCAGTGAGGTCACAAAAATGCACACACACACACACACTTACACATGGTCCTTTGAAGTTAATGACTTCCTCTGGTGGAGTGGACTTCCTTGATGGACTGGACAAACAGCCAGTTAACACACACAAACTCCAACATGAACACACTGTGTACACACGTAGATACACGTGTACACATACATGTCTTTCTGTACTATCTCAGTTATAATGAGAGATAATGACTGACTCTTCACATAGATAATGTTGTGCAGCCAAGAATGAAAATTATTTGGAGTTGTCTGTCAATGAATGAGTGATGAAGTGACCCCACTGCTTTTTCCAATTCGAGCCTTGACAGATGGCATGTGAGCTACAAGGGTGGTATGCTCCACATGCCATCTATTGCAGTATTTTCTGGAACATCAGAGGGTGTTACAAACAAGCCAAACCTGTGAAGAAGCAGGAAGTCAGCGACTGTTACGAGAAGAGCACCACAGAGCAAACATGGCTGCGTACTCTGCTCTACAGCTCGTCAGAGAACTCGTTTTAAAGTCATAGAGAAACTCTTGGGCAATGTCAAGTATTTGGTTAACAAACAAATTCCAAGATAGAATACCTTGTTCACAATTTTATTCCACTGGCAAAATAGTATTACTGTTATTCACACATTTTTGAGATCTCATTTTTTTTGAAGCATTTAAAAATAAATAGGAACATTTTTTTTAAATCATTTCAATACAATCAACATTTCAGTAACATTTCAATTTCAATTCAGTTTCAAAGACACTTCAACATCTCATCAGCTATATTTGACCAAAACCATGCTGGTCCAATATTATACTTCACATTTGAAAAACAAGGGAATAGTTAAAATCCACAAGCCTCTGCTTCATCCAGTGATGGAGGTTAAAATGGCTAAACAACAAAATGAAGTATTTAATTGGGAAGTACTGTTCTTGCTTTAGGCAGCCACGTCTGGCTACGCTCAAAGGGAGAATACTGAGAGATAAAGGAGTTCTTAAGACTGACCCTACTGTAGAACTGGTTAGCACTTCAAATGTTCTGTACATGGGGTCGTCAAGCTGAACTTATGGAGAGAATCATTTGATAAAATGAAGTATGGAGTAAATAGAGAATTTTGACAGCACTGGTCAACAGATGGGTGAGACACTAATTATTGTTGTCCGTCGTCAAAAACATTGGAATAGTCATCAGCTGAAGTACACATGGGTGGAACCTTGGATCACTGTTATTATCAAACCTCTACCTGAGCTCCACCTGACATGACCTCTGACTCAGCCCAACACACACTGTGTCCGTGCAGTGCAGTGTACAGAGTGACTCATGCAGGTCTTTTTAATAATGACAGAGCTGCTGCAGTAATCATACGCTACACAGTACTGAACAGATATTTAGCCCTTTGGTGACCTGTCTGTCTCTTCTGCCAACATGAAGTGCATATGGGATGGAGGGACGTCTGGTCACTGGAGGGTGGCTTGTTATTCCTAGCACTGGTTGTGGGCAGCTATTACTCTTTTTTACTTTGAAAAGCAGTAAAAAAAAAAAAAAATCAGTACAGGAAATGTTGAGTTTGGATGAACTACAAATTTACTCACACATGCTCTGCACATTCTGTCTCTCATTCCTATTCTCATGTTTCAACCTTTTAAGATTGTCACAGTGGTCTCTCTCTCTCTCTCTCCCTCTCTCTCTCTCTCTCCCTCTCTCTCTCTCTTCNCTCACACATGCTCTGCACATTCTGTCTCTCATTCCTATTCTCATGTTTCAGCCTTTTAAGATTGTCACAGTGGTCTCGCTCTCTCTCTCCCTCTCTCTCTCTCTCTCTCTCTCTGTCTCTCTCTATCTCTCTCTGTCTCTCTCTCTCCCCCTCTCTCTCTCTCTCTCTCCCTCTCTCTCTCTCTCTCTCTCTCTCTCTCCTTCCCTTAATAACCTTCTCAGTGTCTGTGACTCTCGGACATGTTTGCTTACTTTTCGGAGCTCAGTGAATCCAGTGTGGGAATCCCTTTAGCTACAGGAGCACTCAGAACTGGACCCGTCCCAGATCTTAAGAGTTTTAGCGGACATCCATCCGCGGGCAGGAGACTCCACATTAAACACAGAGACAACA
Organism: Centropyge bicolor; assembly: GCA_037975185.1. Lineage (NCBI taxonomy): Eukaryota > Metazoa > Chordata > Actinopteri > Pomacanthidae > Centropyge > Centropyge bicolor. The sequence continues at coordinate 30,212 of JBBMOC010000551.1, forward strand.
AGAGAGGGATTAACATGAAACACAGGCTTCAGTTACTGACTTGTATTTCATTTCATATCACAGTCTGGATGATGCAGCTTTACACAGGAATCAAATCCAGGATCTGGCTGGAGAGGAAAGTTTGAACTGACTGAGATGTACATTCAGATTCAGATTGTTTGTCACAGTGTCCAGAACATGACAGAATATTGTCAGGAGCTGAATCTGGAGCTAACGAGCAGCTCAGTGAGGAGACAAGTGACTGAAGATAATATTTATTATAACTGATGATATGTGATGATTAAGGCTTGACTGATAGTCTTTGGCTCCTGTAATCGAGGGTCATGTGACCCTGGAGTCTGATGACTCTGAGACTGTGAGGGCGATGAGTCTGAGTAAATGAAGAAGCTGATGGATCTGACAGCTGGGGGGTGGTGGTGGTGATGGGGGGGCGAGCGTACCAGCCAAGCGGCAACCTCCGGCACTGAAAAATGAAGCCAATGCGGAAGTGCAAAAAAGCTGCAGTTCCTTGAATAACCGCTAGAGCAGGCCGCAGAAGGGAGTCAATTACATTTGAGCCCCATGCTAAAATTTTACGACAGAAAAAAAACATATTTACAGCCTGGTTCAAAACATGGCTCTAGTCTCATAAGCTGTTTTTCTACTCCATGACAACTCTGGGGGGGGCGAATTTTTTTATAAGGCGTTCGTTTAAAATGGCACCACTTTGATTGACAGCTATGAACTGACGGTCTAAAGGGCGTCACCCCGGCTAATTCTAGTCACTGAGTTTGGGAAAGAGATCGTCGTGGGGTTAGCCGGCTAGCAATGATATTTAGCATTTAACCTAGCTGGCTAGCCGTAGCTAGTTTGATTATTTTGAATAAAGCGGCTTTTTTCAGCGGCTTTTTTTCAGCCAATAGCGTTCATTCGACCCGCCTCAGCTCCGCCCTC
>JBBMOC010000552.1:5926-31143 GCA_037975185.1 Centropyge bicolor
GACACTATGGGAGAAGTATCTCTGACTTCTCTGTAGCAGATCAAATCTGTGTGGCACGACTGGGCATCTAGAACATCACACTATTTGCCCGTGTTGCTGTATAGAACAGGTTAAAAAAACAAAAAAAAATACAATTAGTGAAAGAAGTGTAGATGGACCTGGAGGTGAGCAGTGTTTGTAGGAGTCCCACAATGAAACTTCTTGTTGTCTGCATCATGTTTCATCACTGTTGGCTGCTGCAGTGCGGCTGTTTCTCCCACAGGAAGCATCTCACAGATAACCTGTGTATGTGTGTGTGCAGGTGCAGCTGTCCTTCAACACAGACACTGTGTGTTGAAACGAGCCACTCAAACAGCAGAGAGATGATGAGAGTGACAGAGGGGGGAAAAACCCGACCCCGTCTGTCTGAGCTCTGAGGTCTGGAGGGACGAGCGCGGCTGCGGATTGAACTCTGAAGAGGACCAAAACTCTCTGCACCATGGAACACAGGACCACTAATTCAGTATTTCAGCCTCAAATTCTTAATCCCAGGAGGGACTGAGGTGGTTTCGGTCTGATCAGACGGACAGAGGTGACGACCTGCAGAGCCCGGCCTGCAGCTGGAGACACAGCAGCAGGAGTGCTTGCATTTGGATTGAAGACTTTGTCCTGGAATGTTTCCATATTTAATTTTAATTTTTGAGAATGTATGTGACGAGGTGTCTGATGGATCCAGCAGGTTAGCTCCATGTGTCGGTGAATGAACATGTCGTAGGTGATGTGTTGAACGTCGACACTAGAGGTTGCTTTGATTTGGTTGTAGGCGCCTCCTGCCGGTGGGCGGGCCCTTCTTACCGTACCAAACTAGACCTGCCTTGAGAAGCATGCTGTGATGAAGTTGATGCCCAGTGTTAATGTAATACAGTCTATTTTTCTGTGGCAAGAAGAATGATTTATTTTGGATATCGAAGCAGCTGCGGACATGTGTGATTTATTTTGCAATAACAGAGGAATTGAAATGAAGCTCACCCGGGGCAACGCCGGGTGTGGACGAGCTGTTGGCCTTTTCTTTGAACTTGATGTCGAGACATGAGGAAAATGTATGTGGCATGGTTATATTGTTCTTATGGTGCCTCCCCTCTATCAACTTGTTTTGACACTGTACATTTGGTTCCTTCTACTGAATGCTCTCTTTTGTGCTTTTAACATATCATTATGTTGTGGACTCTGCCAAGAAGATCCTCTATAAACCGGACACACAGTGTATAATAATAATAATGATGATTATAATTATAATGATTATAATAATAATGATACTAAATAAGAAGAATATCTCCATCTCCAGTGAAGGTAATCAGCATTCTAACAGTCTGAAACTGAAGTGAACTCTGCTCATATTCCCTGACAATAACTGCACTACCATCACTGTGATACTAAAGGGAACTCTCAGATCAGATTAATTAATCGTTTATCTTGGGTACAGCACATGTCTTATGATTTGCAGATGTAATTTTTAAATGGAATTTGGAGAAATCAGAATGCAAAATATTCACATTTACAACAACATGGATGTTTCTCTGACTGTACGTTGGCATGTGGTTTTAACTGGTCTCTCTCTCTCTCTCTCTCTCTCTCAGAGTTTTGTGATAATTGAGTTGTAACGTGTCCTGTCAAAAATACTTACTGTTTCACTACTTCTTTCACAGCTAATCGCAGTCATATTTTTGGTGATTCTTGTGGCACTGGTGGGCTCTTTTCCTACTTGAAGGGGTTATCATTAAACAAGAAAAACTGACTGTTGTAATTTCTTCTTCTTCTTCTTTGAGAATGTAAAGCTGGAGACGACTCGGTTGCTGGAATATTTGAATTCATTCTATTATGAAATACAGCTCAAAACAAACATATTCAAGACCATGATGCTGTTTTTTGTGAACTCAACCCTGAATGGGATGATTTCTCTGAGTTTAATTTGGATCTTTCTGTGACTGGAACATCTTGTTAAAACACAGAAAAAAAAGAATCTGGATCAGCATAATGACAGAAACACATAAATGTATACTGAAATCTGAGGTTTCTCATGTCACCAGCAACCACTGGAGTTAGGTGCAATCATTGAAAAATAGTCTTTCAAATATGATATAAACTTTGCTCTATATTTAATATGAATTTCTGACTGTAATTTGGGGGATGTAAAGCATCATCAGATTCTCATTTGGACATTAGCGTTGAAGCTCATGTATAATTAAACAGTTGTTTCTGAACTGTGTTGTGTTGGATGGTTGTGCTTTTATTGTGCTGTGTGAAAATATTTCACCCTACACTAAAAATGTGTTTTGCTTATTGCTGCTTTCTCTGTGCTCACCTCACATCTCAATTTAAAGGACAGGTTCCATTTTCTTTATCGGGCAAGGGACTATTTTTGGTAATTTTCACACCATTTTCAAAAGTGAAAAATTGCAAAAATAAATAAAATAAAAATAAATTTACAACAGAAACAAAATGTTCTTATTTCCTCCAATAACACTCTCAGGTTGAATTTTTGAATTTCAAAGTATTACCTGATAAGGTTTAAAACACTTGTCCAGATGTACACTTGTTCGTTCTGGCCACAAAGACTCATTTTTAAAGGAATGTCAATGTAAGATAAGAATAAAAAAAGATAAAGAGACAAAAATGTATTATGGAGCCAAAACTAATATGAGACTTCAACCAGTCTGGTTCAGTCTGGATGGAAGAAAAATGCAACTTAGACAAATTAAGTTGGTGTCTCATTTGCAAATACCTTGTATCACTGACTCCCACAGTGGACACATTAATAACTTACAACAAGAAAAGTAAAATTACTACACATAGAAAAAAAAATCCTGACTCGAGGATCATGCTTTCACAGAGGATAATTTCGGTCTTGATATAATGTCATAGTTGAGCAGCTCCCTTATCAAATGGGTTCAGAGCTAGAAAAGCATCAGTGGCAGCTGGACGTGAGCCATCTGTTGTACTGTATTCTTTATTTCATTTTAAGATAAAAGCTTAAGTTACAGCATCATTTAGGAGGGAAGCCTGAGAATAACCATCACAGATATTAAAATTAAAAATCATTGTTCAGCAGTGTTTTGGGATTGAACATGTGTCATATAAGCTGTTATTTAAAAAAATATGCATACATTTCATCATGTTGTGTTAGTGGGTTAGAAGACATTCATTCAGCATTGTAAGAACATGGAGGTGAAACAGTGTTTGTGTTGTCTGGAGGATCAGTCTTCTTCATTGACATCATCGAAGGCCACACCGGTCGCCTGCCGCTTTCTGCAAAAACACATCAACAGTTGTTGGTTCACATTCACAGAGATCACAGGTCACATCACTGTTCAGCTGTTCATGAGAGACACGTCGTACTTTTTAGCTCCTGGGTTGATGAGTGAAGTCCCTGAAAGTCGTTTCTTCGGCGTCACTGACGGAGCACAGTTCTGATGCTGCCGCGGCTCAAACCCTGAGGAGGAGATGTGTGAGTAAGCTGGTGCACTGAACCACCGACTTCACCACCAACAGTTCACCACAAACATGTGCTCATTCACTTCACAGGTGAACTCTCAAGATAACCACAGAAACTGCCTTAAGGACGTTTATGCTTGTATTAAACTTTTTTTTTACCCTTTATAGTTTTGTAAATATTCAGCTTGCTTTTCAAGAAATTTTTTACAAAGCAATTAAAAGGAGCGATCTTAAAATTTTCTTTCAAGCCACTCCTTTATAATGCTACTAGTTCTGAATACTTCCAGCTACAGGTCATTAGACTATTAAACTTGTATCATCGTTTTGAAATCTTTTACTGTTTTTAAAATATCACACTTTTGGTTTTGTGCTTTTGACATAGCTGATGATGAGCCAATCATCTCAGTTTGTTCCTCTGTTTTGATTGGTAGATTGATGTTAAGCTCTGTCCTTTCTAAGTAACCCTGAGCTGTTTACTACTAGCTTTTACTATGAGCATTACTACTACTACTACAACTACACATAAATATACAGTAACACACATGCACAGAAACAGCAGCTCTTATAAGGACTATTATTATTTACAATCCACACTATTTAAAACACTATCTGGCACCTCAGCTTAACTTAATTACGTCCTTTGGTATACAGCTTTAAAAATGTACCTGTGGGCCGCCTTTGCTGATTTTTTACGGGAGTAACGGCGGGGGATCCACCTGGGGAGGGGGGGGATGACAAAACACAGTCAGCATTAGCTCCAAAGAGTTTCAACACTGCATGAGCTCCTCCAAGCTCAAATCCTACAATGAGAAACATCAAGTCATAAGAACAAAGTACATTTACTGTCAGGCTGAGTGAGGCTGTCGGCCATCCTGAACAGCAGCTCCTTCACTTCTGCTGAGGCTTGTTGGCCGTCCAACTTGGACAGGGTGACACTCAGGTCACCTGGACTGGAGCCCACATGGAGCTCTACACTGGTGTCATGCACCACAACAGACACGTCTCCGCTACTACAGGCCGACCTGAGGGAGAGACAGGAATACTCAATTATCCAAATATGACTTCCTGATCACACCTGTAGTCTCACAGGTGAAGCAAGTGTGTGCAAGTGTGATCTCACCTGAGTTTTAAGATATAATCCTCTGTAGATTTCAAGGAAAGCATCTGTCTCAAAACAAACAAAGGGTGTAGTTACAAACAAAGTTAAGACAGGAACAAAGTCAGATATTGATGGACAAGGTGAAAATCACTGGCAGGTGAAACTCACAAACTGGCTCAGTGTGTCCTCAGTGTACTCTGTGCTCCAGACATTAACTGCATCTGTCAAACTGCAGAGAATGAACAAAAACTCCATGATGATTTAGTTTGACATACACACACACAACATGTTCTCAGATATCACTTTAAGGGTTCAGGACAAGTTCAGACAGACTACACTCATACAGCCCTGTTTCTAAATGCTACCACGCTTGGCAGTCTCTCTGAAGGAGACAACTCCATCTCATCCAATCTACTTTTACCTTTCAACCTAGCTTACAGGCTAATTAGCATGGCTGTGTTTACAAGTGAAGGCTGAATTATTGATCATGAAGAATCTTCACCTTTAATATTCCTGTCAGTCAGTATAATAGTGAAATGTACCTTTGTTTGAACTGACTACATCTGATGGTAGTACTGAGTGGAAATAAAATTTAAACCTGATAGAGAACTCGACTCACCAAATAGTAAATATTCCGTTTTTCCTTCGTGTATAGCAGATGAATTTCGCCTGGCTCTTTGTGTCCACCACAGTGCAGTAACATGTCTGGTTCACCTCCATGTTTCCTTCCACGGTTCACAGTTGACAAAGACCATGGGAGCACAACAAACATGCCAAGTCTTCTTCCTCCACTTAGTTTGCATTGTCTTAATCTTGGGTGTTTATTCGCGGTGGGTAAACCAGTTTATAGGCGCAACACCGCCACCTAGTGGACTGGAGTGTAATGGCGCGCAAACGCTCACTGCTCCTGAGGACTTTAACAGAGTAAATCTGAACTACCAAAATACAGAAAGCGTAGTAAGAGTATGAGCAGGGATAGAAGCTCACTGAACCACTGCAATAACATCTTAATACTGTCATGATTTAAATACACAAGTTCTTATCATGTTAATATCATTTACCAACACAAACTATGCATACTAGTACACATACTATGTATACTATGTAGGTGACATATCCACCCACCTCATGAATATAAAGCAACCTGTTACACTCATCAGATTTATTTCTACATCCTTTGCTCGCCGCTTCATTGCATTATTACCTGTTAGGAAAATTAAAGAGCAAACTCAGGAGTGCCATCTGCAGATCACAAGAGTAGGTCGTTTATTCTTGCAGCAAGGGAACAAGTTACACACAGAGAGTCTGCAGTGCATGTGTTGTTCAAGGAGACAGAGATTCACAGGAGATTCTTATGAAGCCAGACAGGTGGAGGCTGGCACTCTCCCTGGTGCAGGTCTCACCCACAGTCGACAGAGTTTATTGCTTATCATAAAGAACAGAGGACGAGTCTTCCTTATGGGAGCAACAGATTCAGGTTACCCCATCGCTCTGGGATATTTACAGCCTCTGTTCACCATAAAGCAACAACATACATCACAGCACATCAATCAGTAAAGGTGAACTACTCACTCAAACCCTCCACCTGCAAAGAGCAATGCAAATGCAACAGTACAACAAAGAGAAGGGCCTCTCGCACATTATCTTAGAGAACAAAACAGATCAACACACAGGGCTGAGGTCACAAATGGAGCTTGGTTAGAGGTTGTTTTGGTTCTAGTAAAGTGAAAGAACTGCTGTAGAATTCCAACCACCTTTAAACTGTATACTATACATATAAGTGATATTAACTTATTGTCAGAAGCTGAGAAGCTTCTCATTTTGTAGTGTATCATGGGTGAAAGAAAAACAAGATTAGTCTTATTCTATATAGAGTGTATTTGTGAAAAGTGTGTGTTTAATGGACAGTCAAAAGTCTAAAACCATTGCCTAATACTATGTTGTGTTAAATGCTGGTGAATGCAGTTTCCTGGAGTGATGGGTGTGGTGCTACAATGTGCATTTTAAAATCTGTATTATGAGTTTATGGTGTAGTGTTGAAATACATGACATTCGTTTTGATCTGGCATGTTGGAGAGACTGGAACAGGGCCAAATTCAGGGTTCATGTTCCCACCTCTGGAACCTCAACACCTCGGTCAAATCAAATGGAACCTTGCCACCTGACTCATTGCAGCAAACAGGGCCATCAGACACCTGCTTCAAAAGATTGAGCTCATACAAAAGAAGGCTGTTGGTAAATTGATAATGTGTCAGTAGATATCTGTTCTGCCAGAAACAAATGAGTTAAATGACTGACCGCTCCAACGTCCTTAGAGAGAACTCAGACTGACAAGGCTGGTGAAACCGCTGAACCCAGACGCACGACACAGAGCACGGCGTCTTCAAAATAAAAGTCTTTATTAACAGTAGCAACTCAAAATCACTCACAACGAGGTAACTCAAATAGTCCACATGCAAAACAAAGTACGAACTCAAAAATCACTCTGAAGAGGTAACGACAATCAACAAAGCAAGAACAAAGTGCAAACAAAAAATCACTCCAAAGAGGAAAATGCAACAAGGCAAAAAGGCAGAACAAAGCAGCAAAAGAAAACTGAACACAGACAAAGACTTGACTAGGCATGAATGGCGCGAAACACTTACTCTAACTGAGACAAGACAAAAGGGAGACACAGACTTAAATACACAAGGAAGGGGATCAGGTGGAAACAATCAGGGCGGGGCTAACAATCACAACGGCGGGAAACACAAGAGGAAGGGCAAGCTACCTGAAACGAGAGGGGAAGTTAGTTTCAAAATAAAACAGGAAATCACGAGACAACAAGAAACACAAGACAAGACAGTAAAATAATCAAATTACTTTCCTAGATATGACACAGACAGTACCTGCTGCTTTACTGCAGCTATTTAACTGATTGAATATGAAGGCTGAACACAACAAGCAGATTACAACACCCCTGACCTTCTTCTACATATACTGTCTTGCTCTGAACATGCAGATATATTCTCTGTCTGTACCATGGTTCACATGTCAACTGGATGTGTTTCAAAAGCAGAAAAAGTCTTCAGCCGACACATTTACAGTATTTTTTTATGTGTGTGTTTTAAATTAAGTTATAATTGATGTAGTAAAAGATGCTTTGTGGCTTTATTTATTTTAACTATTTTGTATATATTTTCTGTACAGTTTATTTGCAGAGCAGACACAAGAAAGAAAAACTACTTTTGTCATATGTACGTCAGAGTCATAACAAATCAAACGCATTGTTAAATATAAAATTCCTGCTCACTGTCAATAGTTGTAGGTTATTACAGTTGTATATACATTCAAATGTGAGTTTCAACCTTGTGGGCTGCTCCTGTAAAAACAGACCCAGCAGAAATGGGGATTATACAGCAAGTGCTTTGTGTATCAGTGATGAAATGTTTTCTGCATTTTGTCACTGAGTGTGATCCTGAATCCACTCACAGAACCTGCGAGAATATTTGGGGGGGCTGACGGTGGAAAAGGCCCTGCCTGGGTAGCGGAGGCTTTTCCACAAGTTCTCCAGTCTTTTCTTCCAACCATAGACAGTGAAAATATCTATGATGCCCACAAAGTAGCGACGGTCCGGCCCGTCTATGACGTGAATAGCATTTTTGAAGTTGGGCAGTAGCCTCCGATGATGCTCTTGGAATTCCTGCAGTTCTGAGTCTGTCCTGGTTTCGGTAGCAGGGCCTTTTATCTCCTGGAGGGGGATCCCTTCGCCGGAGCCCTCAGCTGCTGCCTGGGGTTCTCCTGACCCCCCCACTGTGGTATCTGGTCCCACCTCGCCCGTGGTCTCTTTCAGTAATGGAACCGTGGGGGGATCTGCCTCTGTGGGACCGTCATCGAAGTCCAGGGATCTATGAGAAAGAGCCCACAGAAAACAATACAAGTTTTCCCTTAAACACCACAGTCCTTTTAAGGAAGTTGTTCACGAGTACTGAAAAGCTTCTGTCCAGAGTTAATGGACCAACGAAAAGAGGCATCATCATCAATTAGTTTTGCATTTGCTGAGGGGCTGAAACCTACTTTGTGGTGCGAATAACAACGTTTGCCAAAGAGCGTTTCCCTTCGAGCTCATCTTGGTGCAGAGGCTGATGGGCCAACAGGAGACTGTAGTCCAGCACATTCAGCTCTTGAAGGAAGGCTGCGTCCACTTTCAGTTGACTGGCAAACCAGGATTTCTGTTGAGCTGCAGCAAACACACAAGCATTTCCATTATGAAACACATATTGTAAGAGTCATATTCGCTATTGTTTTTAAAGTTGTTTTCCTCCGAGCCACCAGGGGTCAGTGTGATGTCATGCAGTGCAGGCTGGAGGTGGCTACAGGTTTTTTAAATTGGAGATAATTATGCGACTAGTGTTGGACTAGTCACTACACATATGACTAGGGAAATCAGTAGAGTTAGTGTCGGTGAGAGCACACTCACCTAATGCAATGTTCTGCCCTTTGAAGTTATTGTCCTTCAGCACTTTGATCATTTGTTTGTCCCCTGTGTCGGGGTTAGTCCATCTCCCCACCTCACAGCCTTTAATGTCGTATCTGTGCAAGAGAAATGTCACAGCTTTCATAAACCAGTCAAACATATCCACAACAACAAGACATGGCGAACACACACACACACACTTACCTAATATTGATCCTCTCATCAGGGTAAAACACACTCTGCATCACAATGAAGTACTTCTGGAGAACAGACAGATAAAACTGCACTGTAAGTACTATGATTACTATGATTACAGTAGATCTAATGTCCCTGTTGTAATGTTTACATGTTGAGAAAATACCTTCATTTGATTTGGAATAACGATCCTGTGGACACCTGGAAATTGGAAGAAGGATGTATTAAATCATATATAAAGATTATTAAATCACCTTCTATAGAAACAGACGCAGCAACAGGTCAAGAGAGCCAGGATGCATTACAAGATTCTCATGAGGTGTTGCCTGAGTCTAAACAGCTGAACCAATCAGAAGCTGCTCTTACCTAGAAACCTCACCATCAGTGAATGAGGGTACTTCTCCAGGTGCTCCACGTATGCCTGCAGATTGGACAGGAGAAACCTGACCTCACGCCTGCTCTGAGTCTTTAGGAAGAACCTCTTGTCGTTCCTGAAAACAAGAACAAAGTTACCACCAGGCACCAGACCATTGAACATTGGATGATTCTGCAAAACCAACAATATGTTCAGTTTTGCCCTTTTCACTTTCTACGCTTGCATGGTAACTATTGTATGGTTAAGGTGACAAAAAGATCACAATTAACCCTATATCAAAGAATGTATCATATATGATCCATGAGTTTTGGAGGCTCCTACATCATCAGTGAGCAAAATAAAAAGGTTGTGAACAACAAAATGAGCCAAAATAAATGAAGTGTTCCTCTTCCACCTGCCAGCTCTGTTGGTGGATTTCTCATTGCTGCATGATAGTAGCTTATACAGAGGAATAACAATAATAAATAGTGGAATAAAAATAAACATATCTTCTTGCTTGGAACCAGAATGATCAATTTGGTACATATGTTTGTTTTAATATGTTTTTGTTGAATGAAATTAAATGAAACTTCGAGTCATAAATGATGATGAAGTCTCAAATATGATAAAAATTGAAACTCATATATGGAAATTAATATTTGATTTTTTTGTTTGTTTGTTTGTTCAGAAGGACCATTAAAGACTCCAGGTTCAAAGAATTGGAATTTTATGTCAATTATTTCATGATTCAGGCTTTACAGAACAAGAGAAAAGAACAGATCACACATTTTTAAAATTGTTATAAAGTGTTTTCAATAATATCTCTTTGTTTTCTGATTTTCATTTGTTTCCCGATCAGAACTTTGACCACACATCCATCTCCCAACCCAACCTCCACACTCTTGTCACCTCACTACATACAGACCACAATACTTCTTACACTGGACATAAATACGTGAAGTTATAGTTTGAAATTAGAGTTGGGATGAGATGAAGCAGAAGGGTGAGTCAGTGCAAGGTTCGTGTGTTTTAGCAAAGGATTATACTCACGTGACGAAGAAATCGGCCTTGCTCTTGGAGTTGCTGACAAACTGGAGGTAGCAGCCGCTCGAGCAGAGGGAGTTCCTGTATTCCTCCTCTGTGATGTCCACTGAACGCCTCAGCTTCGCAAACACCGGAGCTGCAAACGTCTGCATCTCAAACCCCTACATTGATAACACAGAAGCATTTCCAACGTCACAGTGTTTCCTTTAACTCAGAACAAGAAAACACAAATTTGAATGAAGTATTTTTGAGTGTGTGATCATAATAAACAGAATTATCAAAAAAAAATGCTGTAATTAAAATGACACGATGAGAAAGATTTCAGGTGGAACTTGCCTCATGGCTTTGAGTTTCCTCGGCCTTGAAATGTTCAGCTGTGAGTGTGTCCTGTGCAGAAATGAAGAGTTAATGAGTGGACTGATGCCTTCAGTGTTTATAATCCAACAAATTAATGAGAACATTCCTCACCTGGCCCGATGTGTCCATAGAGGTCTGAATGGAAGCGTGCATGCCTTCTTTCATCATGGCCGTCAGGTTGTAGAACTCGTGCTCTGGGTTGATCTCAAACACCCCCAGCATCCTCCATCGCTGCCTCAGCTGCCACCAGTGTCGTCGCCTCGCAGCTCCGGAGGCGCCGGCGGCTTTTCTCTGTGGCATCTGTGACACCGGGCAGAAATCAGAAAAAGCTGTCAAATTTTAAAGGATTGAAATTTGACTGAAAGAGAGCCTTCACTATGACTTAATAATAAACCTCTAAACCTCTAATTTATTGGAAAGATACATAACATATTGCTCCAAAAGTCATCAAAAAACAGACGACTTTACAACCTCCTACTGTCATGTAAGAAACTGAGTCCAAATTTTACTGTACAAGAGCTCCTCAGCCATCAGAGAGTGTTGATTGAACAATGTGAAAGTCATGTCTGCTCCACCAATGGGACAGACCATCCACCAATGGGGCAGACCATCCATCAGTGCCGGCCACCAATGTACCAGTTACCACACACAGTCATATATTCAGCTGGTTCTTACCTTGCTCGGACTGTCCTGTAAAACAGAAAATGGCTCAGGCAGTTTGTCGTCCCACACAGTGTGTCTCAAATGTGTCTTGTCTTTGTCTACAAACCCTTCCCTCCCATTCTGCATTCCAGACAGGTTATGCAAGCTCTGCAGGGTGTGCCACCACTGGCAGAGAAGGTGTGTGTGGCGTAGGTGTTTCTGCACCACGCAGCACTACGAGGAGGAAACCCCGAGGAGGGTAATCACCCAAATTCTGTTTTGTTGTGGCCGCTGCAGGAATGTACCGTAGATTCTACTGGTGTTACACATATATGCATCTGGTGCTCAGACACTCATATGTTATTTTGTTTACCACAGAGAGAAAATGACACAGTCTCTCGTCAACTTGGCCCAGAACCCTTGGCATCCGAGGGCCGAAGCCAACCTTAACTGGTCGATTACGAGAAACCTCCAATCACAAATGTGTTTGCTTTTTTTTGTGTGTGTGTGTGTGTGTGTGTGTGTGTAAGGGCAGTCCGGTCCCTGTATGCCCGGAGCAGGAGTCTGGTCCGCATTGCCGGCAGCAAGTCAGACCTGTTCCCAGTGCATGTTGGACTCCGGCAGGGCTGCCCTTTGTCACCGGTTCTGTTCGTAGTTTTTATGGACAGAATTTCTAGGTGCAGCCGGGGGCCGGAAGGGGTCCAGTTCGGGGACCACAGGATCTCGTCTCTGCTTTTTGCAGATGGTGTGGTCCTGTTGGCTTCTTCGAGCCTGGACCTTCAGCGTGCACTGGAGCGGTTTGCAGCCGAGTGCAAAGCGACTGGGATGAATTTTAGCACCTCCAAATCCGAGGCCATGGTTCTCGACCGGAAAAAGGTGGCTTGCCCCCTCCAGGTCGGTGGAGAGGTACTGCCTCAAGTATCTCGGGGTCTTGTTCACGAGTGAGGGAAGGATGGAGCGTGAGATTGACAGGCGGATTGGTGCATTGGTGTGTATCGGTCCGTCGTGGTGAAGAAAGAGCTAAGCCGAAAGGCGAGGCTCTCTATTTACCAGTCAATCTACATTCCAACCCTCACCTTTGGTCATGAGCTTTGGGTCATGACCGAAAGAACGAGATCCCGGATACAAGCGGCCGAAGTTTCCTCCGCAGGGTGGCTGGGCGCTCCCTTAGAGATAGGGTGAGGAGCTCAGTCACCAGGGAGGAGCTCGGAGTAGAGCCGCTACTCCTCCACGTCGAGAGGGGTCAGTTGAGGTGGCTTGGACATCTGTTCCGTATGCCTTTCAGACGCCTCCCTGGGGAGGTGTTCCGGGCATGTCCCACCGGGAGGAGGCCTCAGGGTAGACCTAGGACACGTTGGAGGGACTATGTCTCTCGGCTGGCCTGGGAACGCCTCGGGGTCCCACTGGAAGAACTGGAAGAGATGTCTGGGGCGAGGGAAGTCTGGGCCTCTTTGCTTAGATTGCTGCCCCCGCGACCCGGCCCCGGATAAGCGGTAGCTAATGGATGGATGGATGGTGTGTGTATGTGTGTTTGTGTGTGTGTATGTGTGTTCATTTTATAGGAGTTTATCAAGTGCCAAGGTGTTCAGTGAAAGGCTGGGTCTTTAGTCTTTTCTTAAAGACTGAGAGTGACTCTGCAGATTGAACAGAGTTTGGTAACTCGTTCCACCACCGGGGAACCACAGAGGAGAAGAGTCTAGCTATTGACCTCGGGCCCTTTTGAGGTGGTTGTATCAGGCGCCTTTCATTGGTCGAGCGCAGTGAGCGAGGTGGAGTGTAGACCTGAATCAGGGTGTTCAGGTAGGAGGGAGCCGTTTTTGTTGTGGTTTTGTAGGCAAGTGTAAGAGCTTTGAATTTGATGCGGGCAGCAACTGGAAGCCAGTGGAGCCAGTGATGTTGTCAAAAGTTGATATTTAACAGTTCATTTTACTTTAAAATGCATCCAATAATGACTCATGTTATCAGCACATAATAGCACACTGTGAAAGTAAAAGTCCTGCATTCAAATCCTTACTTAAGTGTGTGAGTATTATCAAATAAATTAGCTTAACCATGATGTCACAAGCTGTGCCAAGATGTGACCTGGCCTGCACTGTCTGCACTAAAACCTCTCTAGTTTTGTTCTGCTTCACTTTATCAGAGTCAAACTTTGCAGAGACAATGCTCACATATTGTGCTATGATTTGGTCGAAGTTTAGAGCTGCAGCTGGATCATTTTAAAGGCATTATTATCCTGAAAGTGCTTTTTTTTTTCAGGCGAACCTGAACTTTTTCATGTGTGCTGTGTGCCATCTTCATTTACTCTTACCCAGTAACATATATACTGATATTTACACATCTGAACAAAACTTACAAGTGTTGCCTTTATTATGACACAAGAATTTATTCAAATAGACCTTGCGGTTGCAGAGATACACTCATTTTATTATGGGTATGTAATTTCGAGCAGAGGCCTGAAAAATAGCTTAGGGCTCAAAGGGTTAAAGTCTCAAAAGTAAAAGAACTTATTTTGCAGAAAAATGGTGACATTTGTTTTAGATGGTATCAGCCCCGCCCCCGCCTGACACTGGGTAAGAGGTGAGGTACACCCTGGACAGGTGGCCAGCTGTGGTGTCAGGGAACCGAGGCTCCCAGCCACATTCAATTGTTCAATAAATCTTCTTGTTGAAAACCAATGGAATAATCAGCAGCCTTTTGTTGCCATAAAAGGAGAGACGCTCAATGTGCATGTCAGTTACACAGGAACAGCTCAGAGTTAGAATGGCTGCTGCTTACATCCTCTGTCTTCCCACGCCTATTGTTGATCCCCTGAACATTTCACAGGTCAAGACATTGCATGTGTTCATGACAGCCCAGATGGGACCTGCAGGAGATATTAAAAGCAGGGTTTTCCACCTGATGAGCATCTTAAGGGTTTTTTTTAGGAGCAGTGTGTTTAAGTAAAGCCTGGGAGTTTCCAACAGTGTGTTTCATCTTATGAGTCCAAGGCCGTTCTTTTGGAAGAGTGTGTTTGGAGTGAAGCCTGGGAGTTTCCAGGAGGCTGTGAGGGCCTTCTCTACTCTTACTGACTTCCTTTACTCAGAGTATTCAGAGAGCAGTATTCTTTCTTCTCTCTGGCCTTGTTTTTGTTTTTTTCTAAGTCTTACTAATGCTAGACTCCATTATTTCTCAGTTCTATCTTGTTATATTTAAAAAATAATCATCATCATTTTATACCAATTTGAAACAAATATACTTTGGCTTTCACTGATTACACATTGACTTCATGATAAGTTTGCAACACAATTCATTTAAGGATCATATCACATAGAGTTCATACTCATGCATTTTCTTTCTTAATCACATCATAGTTATTGATTCTTCACATCTAATGTACCTCCTGATTCAGAACAGACGTGTCATTAATCACATCATAATCTGTCTTAAATCACAACATAATGATGTTCTGTCATACCACACTGATTCTTCTTATTGTTTCATGTTATGTTACATGTTATGTTGACATTGTGACATTTAAGGAACAATTTGGTGAAAAGGGATTTTATTGTTGAACTCCTGAAGAAAAGCTGGCTGGTATTCTGGTGGTGCAGTTTGTGGTGGACTGGAGAGAGATCGGGGAGGTGAGTGAGTCCAGGCGTCCAGGTGGTATGAAAGGTCAGTGGTTGCTGGCTTGACATTCGAGGCTGGGTGGGGGAGGAGCTGGAGACAAAAAGAGAAAACGCTTGAGAAAACACACAAGAAGAATTTTCAGACTTGGTTTTGCTCACGAGAAGGCTGACAATACCACGGGTGAGTGGAAACAATGTGGCAGCAGGAGGATGAGCTGGGCTGAGAAGCTGCTGGTGATTAGGGCAATGGAGCACAGGTGTTCCTGCCGAGGACCCCAGCACCTGGAAACCACGCCCCCCAGCCTCTGAAACAGAGCCTGAACACAAAGCAACACCACCAAAGAAAAGACACTAATGCAGAAGAGAAAAAATGCCAAAACCAAAAACACAGTATAATAGACATAGGTTCAATGCATTCTTTCCTTTTTCAGCACAGATATTTCAACAAGCATTCACACACATATACAAACACACACATACATATAATACATATCATTTTATACATCAAACAACATTACTAAAGTAGCACTGGAAAGATGTGCAAAAAACACAATGATATAAAATGTTTACATCACATGGCCTCTTCCCAGGTAGTTGTCACAAAATCCTTTCAAACAGATTTCAAAAAACGAACCCCTGCATTTATAGATTTAATAAGTTTAGTCTGAGTATCACAGCTCCAGGCAGCTCATAGTCATTTGCTCGAGCCTGCATGATTCCGGGCCTGACCTTTGGACGTCTGTCTCTTTGCTGAACCGCTCTTTGGACACGTTGGCCCGTTTCAGTCGGACAGTGAGTGAACACAGTTACCTACTGAGCCCTGACAGCGAGGGTCCCGTCCTGGGGGTCGAGGGCAGATTGGGAATGGGTCTTTCCCTCAGTCTGTTTGTTTCAGTTTCACTTCCCGTTTCTCTGGAAGTCTTAAGGCTTTGCTGAAATTAGAAAAAGGGGAACACTACTGGTACTGCATGACAGAAGTACCAGTGAAAGAAGTACTAAACTATCCTGTGTACTATATATACTATATATATGGCAGTAGTATATACTACATTATAGTGCATTATAATTGCATTACTACAATTCAGCAAAGACTCAGGAACCATCCCATCACTACTTCACACAGCTGAGAAAAGGTGTGTGTTGACTCTGAGTAAAGATATCAATTACTCAATTACCACAGGTCTTGTCTGGACGACACATGGGTTTGGATTCCTGGCTAAAAGAAACAGGTGATCAGATTCATTCAGATTCTAGTCAGCGTTTCCGTGAAAAGGCCAGCGTTTCCCGTGAAGGGATGTGAAAATGAAAGTAAAAACGAACCATGTTGTTCTGGAAAAGGAAAGAGAGAGAACAGGTAACACATAGATAAAGATGAATATGTTGAAAAGCAATAAAAAGCACACTTGTTAAAATCAGTAAAATGGAATGAAAGTCATCATTTATGATATAATCTCTGCAAAGCCCTGTGAACTCAGTGAGCTCTGGACACTGGATTCTCTCCCATCTCATGGACAAATAACTGATATCCATAAATCACTGTGATGTTCCTTGTGATGAAATTAAATCTGGGCTTTCTGTTTCTTTTCACTTTCTGTTTTTTTCATATGTGTCAGGAAGAGTGAAGATTTACTGTAACTCTCTCACATGACACTGGTAACTTCAGTCATCATTTAGTTTTTACATGAAGCAGCAAGAATAGCACATGCTCTGACCACCGGAATGGTGACCAATGCATCGTCACACACTCGTTACACATACGTCCATATTTTCCATATCCTGTCGAGGAAGTCGTGTCTGATTTGAGGAAGTTCCCTTCGACCGCAGAGAAGAGGAAAAGCTCCAGGGTAGAGATGGAGAAATGAAAATGAATTAATCACGTTCATTAGAAAATCACCTTCAGTTGGTTTGAAGCCAACTAAACCAACAGATGGAACATTTCTCCTTTAGATACACAGAACACTAACTATGTCAACATGTGATCCCTGTCTTTATCATATCCTGCTGTTTTCCATATCTTAAATGGACTGACCCTCTTCTCCTCTAATCCTCCCTGTACCCCTGCTTTGGGGTCATACTTGAGACTTAGCTCTGTGGATGGCATTACCCATCTGTTGGAACCCTCCTATTATCCTTGGGGTCAATTTGACCCTAATCAATGTTTATCATTCAAAAAGTAATTGTTGCCTTTTTTTGTTTGACTTCATTTTTCATGACTTTTCCTAATTTGATTGGTACAATTGATTAAGCATAAAATTGTCATGTTGATATTTTTTTTTTAATGTGCTGAACACATATTGCACGCATTGGTGTTCCTCTGGGGTCAATTTGACCCCAAGCTGTTTTAGCTGTGTAAAACTTGTCTGTCTGTGTGAGACCCATCTGTGACCTAACATCCCCACACCAGCAGGTACAGAGATGATACTTTTGAGTTGATACATGCCATGGGGGAGGTCCAACAATATTCTCTCACCATAGTATGGTCCCTTTCCCCACTTCAACAGCAGACTAGACTTAGCGCTGCTAATATTATCAAAATGGTTCAAGTCCCCAGCAGATAAGCAGTCAGCCATGTTGAAGACATCAAGCCATCATTTGAGCACCATCGGTTGAAAATATTGTTCTTGGGATGACAAATTTAGAGGGGACGCGTTTGTATGGGGACAGTTGGAATCATGAATGTGCACGCCTCAATATACCCTAACTCTAAAACTGAAAGTTTGACCTGATGGTGGCGCTGCAGGAAATGTCATATCGTCACCAAAACCAACAGGGTTCATACTCTTGTGGTCACTAAGGTTGTCAGTAAATTTGAGAAGATTTGGAAGAAAACTTTTCAAGATAAATTAATTCCAGTTTTGGCCTGTTGGGCCTGTTTGTCCCGATGGTGGCGCTGGAGGACAAGTCAAGATTTCATTATCAAGGGGTTATTTAAGTTTTCAACAAATACACAAAGTGGCTGACACAAAAAAATGGCCAATAATAATCTACAAATCATTTTTTGGAGGGAAATATGGGGTCAAATTGACCCCAAGGGTGAAAAGTGTTAGTAATATTTGAGGATAATAGGAGGGTTAAGATGACAACCTGTGCAGACAGTCATCGTTCCCAGGTAATGAATCTTAATGAGTGCAACCATCAGGTTCACAGTTGTGGCTTTGAGTTAAATGTCTCAATAACACTTCAATGGATTGCCATGAAATATAATGTAGACTTCATGTCCCCCTCAGAGTGAATTATAAATCGCTTTGGTGAACCTGCAAAACTAATGATGTTCCCATTAAGCTCAGCTCAAGATGTGGCAGTATTTAGCTCAAAGCATGTGTGTGTGTGCAGGTGCAGCCTCTGAGTCACTCACATGTTGTAGACTCATTGATTTCTCTCAGGGTGGGATTGGGTTGGGTGATTTTAATGCAGCAACTATATAAAACACAGCATCAATTATAGCATGAAAATGAAAATGAACAAGAATGTGGAGTTTTATTTCTCACGCTGGATCCTGGAATGACTGTTTTGTTGTCCACAATTACAATGAATTAGTGAGTATAATTTGTTGAATCTGTTCCCTCATGTTTGCAGTATTACAAAGAAGCCATTCTTTCAACTAAAATCCTTCTGTGAGCCAAAGCTGCTGCAGAGGATTTGTCTGGAAAACAGGCCTGTTAGAGGAAAAAGGATGTGACAGAGAAAGTGAAAGTCAAACTGGAAAGTGAACTGTGTCACAGAGCGAGGCGTGGGTGTTCCCTACTGCATAAAAAGAGAGGCATCCCCAGAGCTGTTCACCATCAGGAGTCTCCTCACTGAAGAGCAGAGCAGCAGAGTGTGAGCCAGAGCCCGTCTACAGCCACAACTATGAAACTCTCAGCCGTCGTCCTCGCCTGCCTGCTCGTCGTCTACGCACAAGGTACTGAGGAAAACTTCCTTTTCTCTCATTATTCTGTTGTTCCTCCTTCGTGACCCATTTTAAATAATGACTATTTTTCTGTAAATACTGCATTTGGCATAATTAGAATCCAGTCAAACATGATCTGAATCCTAAGGGCAACATTCCATTTAGTTTCAAGTTTAGGTTTGAATGAGGACTTTGGCATTGCTGTAAAGCCACTAATCAATATTTACATGGATCAAATCACTGTCTGTAATGTTAACGCTGTCTATAGTTGTGATGAACTCTCAGAGAACTATTATTATTATTATTATTATTATTATCATTATCATTATCATTATCATTACCATTACCATTATCATTATCATTATCATTACCATTACCATTATCATTATCATTATCATTATTATTATTATTATTATTATTATTATCATTATTATTATTATTATTATTACTATTGTCTCATTTGTGGTCTGATAAACAGTGAGTAATTTATCGAATTCAGTCGGCCATATTTTTGCAATTTCAATGAATCATATCTTATTTTATGAATACTTTAACAACTGTATGATATATGATCAATAATTCCGAAAAGCAAAAACATTTGGCCATTTCAATAAAACCCACAACAAAAACCTGACCATACCTGCAGCTCTTGGTTGCAAGAATGATAGATGGTGCCTGTCTTACTTTAAGCTGACTTTTAGCTCTGTCCACTAAACTCAACAAGCGACAATAGTTCTGTCTGCTGACTGACTGAAAAGACCATCAGAAGATAACAAGGAGCTGTCTCTTCCTCCCACAGGACAACCAGCCAACAGATCGAGCAGTTGCCGGTGTTTGAACGGTTCCATCGACTGGATCCCCTTAGATCACATCAAGGAAGGGCCGGTTGTTCACCGCTCAAGTATCTTCTGCCCAAACACAGAGATCATGTGAGTAAATGAATCAAAGCCCATTCTTTGACACACTCTTCTTCTGTGTTGTTCAGCTTTCTCTAACAAAGGATCTGTCTTTTTCTCACAGTATCACAACAAAAGCAAACAAGCAAAAATGCGTGAACCCACAGTCGCCGCTCGGTAAACTCATCCTGAAAAACCACGACAGGTGAGATCATCATTAACTGCTCCGACTTCATGCTCGATGTCGTCAAACACACTGGGAATATTTCAGATCTCTGTTGCTCGTCACTAATAGTGTCGTATGTTGATTCAGGTTTGAGAAGAACAGAAGCACCACCAGGAGGGCTTCGAGCACAACGAGCACCAGGAGGGCTTCAAGCACAACGAGACTCCCTGCGACATCCACTCCACTGCAGTGAGGGGGGGGGGGAGCTGGAACACTGCTGTAAACACCTGTGATCGAAGGATTTGTTCGTCTTCACTGCCTCAAACATGTAAATACAAGAAGTGGGAGAAAGCGATAAATGGCCAGTTTCTGTTTGAGTTCTCTTGATTTCAATTGTTTTCACATGTACATATAAAGTATCTGTATATAGTAATTTGTAAATACTTCAGCAATAAACAAAACTAAAACGCACTCTGACTGGATGGTCTGTGTTTTGTTTCCTCTCACACATGTTATTAACATAACAACCTGAATCCATGTTTAATTTCACCAGTCATTATAATGCACTCGATGTCTTCTATGGTCAGAAGCAGGAGAATGAACGAATGAATGAATGAGAGTTAAACATGTTATTTGGAACCATGTTGGTACTTGGCTGCAGAGATCTGCTTCCATTCAAGAGGGGGGTGACAGTGACCTAAGATCCGGCTCGTGGTCAGTGTTCGGATTCACCTCACAGGTGCTGGGTGGGACAGCAGTCAGGGCTTTGTGCAGGCCAGTCAACGTCTTCCACTTAAACCTTGAGTGTGTTCTGATCAACAACACATGGACCCCTCAACATCAACGGCCAGCTGGTGGAGCAGGTTGGGTCTTTTAAATACCTGGGGACAGAGACACACACACACACATGGACTCCATCTACAGGAAAGCCCAGCAGCGCTTCCACCTGCTGAGGAAGCTCCGGTCCTTTAACATCAATACAAACATCCTAATCATGGTGTAAAAATCATTGATAGAGTCTGTACACACCTTCAACAAACTCACAGCCAAAAATAAAACAAAACTGTCCGGCATCATAAAACAGGCTGGGATAATAACTGGATCCCCTCAGACTCGCCTCACAGAACTATACACACAGGCAGTTACCGGGACCCCACCCACCCTCTGCACCCATTCTTCCAACTGTTACCATCAGGTCGCCCCTATAAGGTCCCACTTTCTTGGAAAAACTCATACAAAAATTCTTTTATTCTCACTGCCATCACCACCCTGAATAATTTGAAATAACAAATTAAAGTCCGGCCAGATTCACTGCACTGTCGTATATACTGCACAATGTCTGCTTGTACTATGTCTTGTCTATTTCTATTTTAATCTATTTATTTATTCGGAGCCTGGAAAAGATGAATTTCTGTCACTGATGTAACAGACAATAAAGGTTATCTAATCTTATCTTATCTTACATCACAGGCTGTCTCATTATTTTTATTTAAATAACTACATCATGTGGAAAACAAGCCTGTTTAAATTTTACTAAATATGTTCAATATAGTTCCTTTGTTAGGGTTTCGGATTAAGCACTAAAATTTTATCTCACAGACTTTTTCTCATTGACTTCATTAAAGTAAGTACAAGCCTTGCTGTTCTCCTCCTCTTCCAAAAGCACTTCACTCTAATTCTTAGACCCAATTAAGGTCTTTTACTTCAGGAAGTTCGCATCTTATAATTTACATTTTTTACATCCCCAAATATATCATTTTCTCTTTTTAATCACCCCAAACATCTCATCAGCACGGGTCAATTTTCCATCAGACACAGGCCTCCTCATGTAAGAAAGGATAATCACATCCTCCTCTAAGTCGCAGACATTTATAATTACTACTTAATTAAATAACTCAATCTTAGTCTTATACTCTTGGTTTCTTCTGTTAAATCATACTTGTACTCTGCAAGTTTTATGTTTTTCACATAGAATAACGTATCTGTGCAAACAAAGAACTGAAATCCTCCTCATATGGATTTATAACTATTCACTTTGCTTCAAACAATTAGCAAACACATCCTCAACATCTTCTATTCTGACTCAGACACAGATAGCAAATATTACACAACACAGCACACTGTAGTATCTTGTCAGTGAACCAGAATATGTGTTTAATTACATCCCAAAATTATCACAAGTGATATTAATGTTCTCAATAAGACACAATTCAGTTTATTAATGATATTAAAAAAATGAAACACAGGAGTCAGAAATACTGTCAGTACTGTCACTGAGTTTGTGATTCAGCAAATCAAGCAACATGTTCCATCACATCGATCCTCCCTCATCTCAGCAAGACAACCGTACGTAGATACAGTAGTTTTGGCACACGAGCACTACTTCAAAACAAAAGTACTGGCTCTACTGTTGGCATCCCTGTCATTTCGTTCTTATAACAGGTTCTGTGCTCCTGACAGTCAAAACATCTCAGTCAGTTGCAAGATTGACTGATTTGATCCACGTCCTTATTTACAAGGTGCACAGTGTAAAATACTATTAATAGTCATAGTTCTTGGCATTAGGAGATTATCTGATCAGTTCTCGAAGGCTGATTTTCTTAGACTGAAGTTGACAATACCTTCTATAAGATTTCTTGTCATGGAGCACTGAAAACAGCCACTGCAGTACAGCAGAGATTTAT
Organism: Centropyge bicolor; assembly: GCA_037975185.1. Taxonomy (NCBI): domain Eukaryota; kingdom Metazoa; phylum Chordata; class Actinopteri; family Pomacanthidae; genus Centropyge; species Centropyge bicolor. The sequence continues at coordinate 28,789 of JBBMOC010000552.1, forward strand.
CCGAGGCATTTCATTGAGTCATGACTGGTAAAGGCACAGTTAACAGTTGCTTAAATGAAGCATATTACTGATGTCAGTGTGAAGCCGATACATAAACTGTATCATTAATAGTGGATGGAGCCACTGTGAAGACGTCCACGGGTGTGTGGGCTGTCCTTTGGAAGCCTCGAGTTTGGCATTATGACATCACCAGGACAAGAGGGTGGTGCTGACATGGATAGACAAGGCCACACCTCGATCTTCATTTGATCTGACTGAGAAGCCGAGGACACAACATAGTAGCTACTTGTCAATCATAAGGTAGCCACACCCTAAAGCATTCTCTCTAACTGGGCCATAATTTACAAAATGAACATCATGCTATATTGAAGAAGACTTGAAACTATTGAATGAGGCCATAAACTCATCAGGAAAATGTTTAAATGTTTTCACTAAATGGTTAATAATAATAACAATATACTTAATAATAATACTTAGTAATTAATCGAGAGAGAAGTAGTCTCATGTGCTTACATATAATTAGGCTTCTTCATGAACCAGTGGAGGTGCCCCCTGCTGGCCATTGCAAAGAATGCAGTTTTAAGGCACTTCTGCACTGGCCTCATGTTTCAGATACAGAAGCTCCATCCACTTATACTTTTTATGATCCCATCCCACTGCAGAACCTTGAAATAGTGAGATTTTTTTTTTTGCATCCATGTGTTCCAAGACACACAGTGCAAACCAAAAACTACATTTAATACTGATAATGCATAGAGAACATGTGTATGAGATATAATAGATGAGAACTAAAGAACAACAAAGGTAACAGGCTTGTCATAACAGCACAGATGTAAAGAGGAGGTGACTGTTTCTTTGTGGCCCAGAGACCATGGAGGCAAAGAAGAGCCGTCAAGATTTATCTTACATTTACCTTTTAAGCCATTGAAGCTGTTTTAGAAATTTAATCACTACTGAAAACTTCAATTAAAATACCTGAATGCACTAAATGTATTAAATTATTTTTTTTTATTCAGTAGTGATTTAAATCATTGTGGCCTTTCTTTGCTACCAAAAAAGAATCAATCACTAAGACTGTTCCATTTCTCCATCATAGTCAAATGGGATATAACGGAAACAAAGGTTAAATATTTGCAATACTTATGTTAGCTCTATTTCTTTGACAAGAGATATGAATGGAGAATATTTTGCACAGAGTTCACTTCCCACAAAAACACAAAGCCCTTTTAAAAGAGTCAATACCATATGGTGAGTCCTGAGTTATAAACCAGGACATCATATCTTTGCAAAGTTATACACAAGAAAAAAAAAAGTTAAAAGTGATATGATGGTCACATGGTGCATATTCTTCAAAAACTGATCACAAACCAAGGGAAACACACAGCAAACCTGGGGCTGGTAGTATTTCAGTGGGGGAATGCTGGTTGGTTTCTGGATCGGGGGGAGATGTTTGGGACGTCAGCAGAGGCCCACAGCTCACGTTTGCTCCCTGGCCTAGCGGGTCATGTGACGTTACATCATCGAGCAGGTCTTTGAGATGATCAGGTCTTTAGTTTAATCAGTACTTTTCCTCTAAATTTGTTAGCATCAAATAATATCTGATAGCACCTGGAGGACAAAAACAAGCTGAGAAATGTTGAGTCAGGCAGTAGCTTGGCACAGTGGCGTCTGGGCAGCAGAACTCATCCTTTACTGCTGTGGTGCATCTTGGGAAGTGGAGTCCTGAGGAAGCTGTGCAGGTCCTGTGGTGGAGTCCTGAGCCAGCAGCTGCTCTGGTGGCTGCAGGAACACCACAATAACTGTGATGTTATCACTAGAACCAGCTGACTTAGCGTGACCTACCAACTGTTGAGCCACTCTCTGTCCAACGTCCTCAGGCTGTTCCACTGGAGCGTCTCCCTCAGCCTCCGGGTCGCTGGGCTGTTGCAGTGCGTCCAGGACGAGTTGGGGGACCTCTGAAGGTTTGACTGCATCAAAGAAGCCGTCACACGCCAGGAGAATGTAGTCCTCATCCCCGGTCAGCTGGGTTATCGAGCAGTCAGCATCTCCAGACACGTAGGGCTTCTGGTCAAAGTCGCCTGGAGGTGGAATGTGGAATGAGTGGTTAGCAGGTGAAGCTAAACACAGCAGAGACTTCTCAGGCCTGAAGAGCTCTTAATTAAATCAACAGGTTAATTATTTGGTTAGAATGAAGATCAGTTGTTCTCACAGGAGAGAGAGAGAGAGAGAGAGAGAGAGAGAGAGAGAGAGAGAGGGAGAGAGAGGTCATCGACCCACACCAGCCATCATCACAATCAATCCCTAGGCCTGTGCATAGTTATCGGTGGGTTCAGTGGGTCTAATGCAGTAAACTAT
>JBBMOC010000553.1:0-31006 GCA_037975185.1 Centropyge bicolor
TATATATATAAATACATTTGAACAGTGGTGGAAAAACTGTAATTAGGAATCTCTGATATGTGCACTGTAAAAACAGACAGCTTGTTGTAGAGTGTTGTCAGATCAAAGAAGACTGTAGCGTCCACGTATATGCAAATATTTACAATGTGTTGTAAAGAGCACATGATTTCTTGGAACGAATCGTCATGTTAAACGACAGGCTGCTGTCTTTGGCTGCGGCCTTGTTGACGGTTGATCAATCAATGAATTTCCTGGGCGACTGGATTTAGTTTACTCCTAATGACTGACAGCCATTTGTATAGAGAGTTCTTTTTTTTTTTCTTCTTTTTTTTGCCTGTTTCATTTTTAAAACAGCACTAGGCTGACACGTCACACTGCTCTGCTGCAGCCGGAGATGAAGGCCGATCACCAATCATGAACGTCAGAGCATGCAAAAGTCCCAAGTACTTTGCCGTCTTGCTCTTCCTGGCTGTGTTTCTCTTAATCTTTGGGCTACGTTACATGGATGTTCCAGAGGTGAGAACTTAAGTGAAAACATTTTGTATTAATCTGATTTCAGGACATTATTTTCAAATGCAGGCCGCAGGGTGGAATGTTCTTCATTATTAATAAAAGTGTAGGTTGAACATCATTTTTCTTAATAATCCTGCTCTGTGATTTGCTGACAGCAGCAGTATAAGGCTCTCATTTTGGTATTATTGTGAATTTGCTTTGTGTTTGTCTGGACTTTGCTTGTTTTGGACTTCAGTCTGCTGCATTCAGTTTTGACCCTTGTATGACTGATTACTAGTAAGTCTTTGAATTTTGTTAAATAGAATACTGAAGAGTTCCAATTCTGCCTCTTGTGTCTGCATTTTGGGTCCAATTCCCTGTTTACCTCACTTGCATAGTGTTACAAGGGCAGATATGAGGGACAAAAAAACTACAGTGGCCATGTTGAAGAACAAGCCATCCAGTGTATCAGTGTGGCTCAATGATGGGTTGTTAGAAATAATCCATATATATTTTAAGTTTTGGATACACAGTAGCAGGTTACTGTTGGTGTGTAATGATATTTGTTGACTATATTTGTTGACATGATCCTTTTAAATAAAATAATGAGGGGTTTAGTGAGGAAACGTTTGGTTTTTATGTTCTGGAGAGTAAACAAATACTGAGGCTATAACGGCCAAAAATGCACTAGTTTGGCACTATAATTATGTATGTATATAATATATGTATTTATCAGACACAGAAAATGAAAAGGAACATCTCTGATATTTCCCCAAAGTCCCATTTTCTTCCTTATAATAATAATAAAAAAACTAATAACAATGAGCTACATTTTTTAAAAAACACTGACATTTTTTTTACAACCAAATGTGACTTTAGTTGTGTACATTTAGTGCAGTTCTATCAAATGTGCATGCATCTAAATTCAATGTACCTAAATGTAAATCTTCTACCGTCAAACAGCATCTAAAGTGCTTATGTGGCAATGATGTGAAATATTCCAAAAAAAATTGCTCCCAAATTTTTGAATGCAAATTTCACATTCAGATTTTTGCCTTGTGCAAAGCAGTTTGAGTATTTTCATTTTCTTTTTTCCCATCAGTCAGTTTTAAGAAAAAAGTAAGGACCACGAGGAAAGTTGGGAAAGGAGTAAATTTCTGGAGCTAACAGCATCGATGAATTTTATAAACCCTCCAAAAACATTCATTCATTCATTCAGTCATTTTGTGCTTTGAGGCAGAAAAAGAAATCTTTGCCATTTTGTTTTACTCGTTTAATTAGTTTTCAGTGTTTTTGTTTGATGCATCTTTGTCACCATCTCTCTCTCGACCCCTGCCAATTTCAGCATAATGTAAAGACCAGCATTCCGAATGAGTCCGACGTGCATCGTCCCTTCTGCTCCTTCAGACCACAGTCCCCTGAGGATGCCCTGGAGGAACGTCACCTACTGAGCTCCATTACTTGGCCTGAAACGCCACTTTTGCCAGCTCCTCTCTCCCTGGAGCAGACCAGTGATCCTGCCCACAGCACCTTCGTCATTCTCCCGGGGCAGAGAGGAGGACAGTGGCATGTAGGGGATCAGCTGGAGGTCATGGTCAAAATGTGTGATTTCCTGGGTCGTCCCAAGAAGTCGGGTGGAGATGTCTTACTTGCCAGGCTGCACAACCCAACACTTCATGCAGGTGTGGCTGGACAAGTGGTGGACCATCTCAACGGCAGCTACTCGGCTGCTTTCTCTTTACTGTGGGAGGGAAGCGCCCAGGTTGAGGTGATGCTAAAAACTAACTAAACGTGATCGCACTATAGGTGTTTGTAGCACTTGAAAACTCTGGTTCTCTGTCCCATCAGGTGACGCTGGTTCACCCCAGTGAGGCTGTCACAGTGCTTCAAAGGCTGACCACAGAACAGCCAGACAGGATTTTCTTCCAGAGCGTCTTCCGCTCAGGCATTATCTTTCAAACGACCACCTGCAATGTGTGTTTACATCCAACTGAGCAGCCGCTGTGCAACTACACCGACCTCCACACTGGCGAGCCGTGGTTCTGCTACAAGCCAAAACTCCTGAGCTGCAATGACAGGATCAACCACTCCAAGGGAGGATTCAAACAAAACCTCCAGACCGGGGAAGAGAAGCTCTTTCAAAGGTGAGGGAATGGAAATGACTTGTTGTGTGACTGTGTTTATCTGTTGGACTACACTAAAATTACTGGCCTGATTTTCATGAATCCTGGTGGAAGGTGTAGTGTGGGCCAAGGAGGAACCATGTTGTTTTTTTCTCTCTTGTTAACAAGTTCGGGAAATTGGCAGAATAAATGTCATACACCTTAAAATGCAGTAGATGGTAGTAAAGTTCAGCCGGTTGTAGACATTAGATGACTGTATCATAATCCATATTTGCAGATACCATTAATTCTCTTGGGTGTCCTGCAAATGTTCTCAGTCAGGCTTCACATAGAAAGCAGTCAATATCAAGCCCTAAAGGAAAAGTGGTAGAATTGTAACAGCTCTTTCTTTTCTCAAACTAAGGTGTGGCTATTCAATCAGAATCAGAATTTCTGTTTTTCCCAAGTGCTATGTTGTTTAGTACATAATAACTGTTCCCTGTTCAGTGCTCAGTCATTCTAGTTTTAACTTCATAAAATGTTCTCAAATGTTTCTTCTCCGTCCTTGTCTTAATGTTATAGTGTGTCTGATAGATATTTTTATTACGTGTCATATTTCTCCAGTCGTGTCAACATGAAAGTCTCCATTCGGGCCTCAGGATCTGCCACCATCACCGTGTTGCCAGAAAAGAAAGGTAAAGCACGATTTTGCCTACTGCCACTACCATCTGTAATAATAATTCAAACCTTAGGGATGCTGCAAACATTGAAAATAAGACAGGCACAAAATTACAATTACCACTTTCATCTGAGCCTTTAAAAACAACCATGTATTTATGACACATTTATAAAGATTTATGTCTCTGCTTGTGACAAATTGACTTGGGAGTGCCACAGACAGGTTAGGGGGAGACCTTTTGATGTTTCCGTGGGGTCTGTTGACAATCAGTAAAGTGTATCCTTTAACGTCCTCCCAGATCAACCAAAGGTGGAAAGCCGGTATGTGAAGTCTCAGCTGTCTGGCTATTACTACCAGGGTGTGTGGCGAGCACTAGGTGGCACCAAAGTTCAACAATTCAACACCTCCTCTGCCATGACTCAGTGTCTGAAAGGCAAGATGGTCCACCTGTTCGGAGACTCGACCATCAGGCAGTGGTTTGAATACCTCAACACAGCTCTGCCAGGTAGCTGATCCAGCTGAAATTTCTGGCAGCACTTTTGAATCCGCTCAAACTGAAGCTTAACCTGTTCCCTCTGTAACACTTTTAGATCTGAAGGAGGTCAACCTGCACAGCTCAAAGCAAGTTGGACCTTTCCTCGCCGTGGACATTCCAAACAACATCATAGTGACGTTCCGCTGCCACGGCCCTCCTATTCGATTTGGCACAATCCCAGTCAACGAGGTGCGTTTCATTGCCAACGAACTAGATGGATTAGCAGGAGGCACCAACACTGTTGTAGTTCTTGGCATCTGGTCTCACTTCAGCACTTTCCCCGTTGAGGTCTACATCTGGCGGCTGCAGAGCATCCGCAGGGCGGTGGTGCGGCTGCTGGAGAGAGCTCCCGGCACACTGGTCATCATCCGAACCGCCAACCTCAAAGCTCTGACGCTTTATGAGACGTTAACCAACAGCGACTGGTACTCAATGCAGCGTGACAAGGTGCTCAGAGCCGTGTTTGCAGGACTGAACGTTCAGTTGGTGGACGCCTGGGAAATGACCCTGGCCCACCACCTGCCGCACAGCCTCCACCCACAACCTCCAATTATTAAGAGTATGATTGACGTTGTCTTGTCCTACATATGCCCTCAAAAAGGTGGCTAGATGTGTGACATACACTGAGTTTACATGTTGTTTCTGTGTCTTCACCAAGTGCTGTGTTTTTCCTTTAGTTGTGAATGCACCGACTAAGTGCAATTTTTCTAACAGATTTTTAATCAGGGAATGTTGAGTGAGCACAAAAGAAACAGAACAGGATGTATTGGGTATTAGCAATAAGTGCTGCTTAATGATCACACTCAACACATACAACTTCATGCTCCATGTCTTGGGATTGTCAAGCAGCATGTAACTAAGTACATTTACTCAAGTACTGCACTAAGGTAAAAAAAAATTGAGGTGCTTGTATTTATGTTTCAACTTATACTCCACTACACATCAGAAGCATATCTTGTACCTTATACTCCATTACATTTGTCAAACAGCTTTAGTTACCAGATACTTTAGAGTTTTTTCATACCCTTTCTGTCCAGTGAAAACCAAATTTTGAATTTTAATTTTTTTTCTTTTAAATTGTTTCTTTATGGGTTGGGGCACATTGACTTCCTGGAGTCTCTGCTGGTTGTCTTTTTTATATATTTTAGTGCAGAGATAAAACTAGCTTTTTCCCATTTCTTGGCTAATTACCTGTTGGCTCCAGCTTTCTGTCGTGAAAAGTGGTACTGATCTTCTCTTCAAACTCGAGGAGAATATGAGCAAATTATATTTAGATTCCTTCAACTTATATATAATAAATACAAATGAGTACTGCAATGATTCAATGATCAGATAAATGTTTAATAGATGATTAAAGATATTATGAAGAAAACATGGATAGTAACATACAAGAACCATAATTATGTTTAAAACCCAATTCTAATTAAATGGATACAATAATAGTTCAGTAGGAGTTAGAAGTCAGTAATAAATTAATAAGCGTAACTTATGTGTCAGTTGCAAGCCTCAAGATCCCAAAATCCAATATGCAACAATCAGTTGTTTATAAGAGCTTACATGCTGTGCTAAAGCTGCCAAATGTCACATGACTATGAGTTTACAGAATAATGTGTGTGCAATCGCTGGTAAATATTTTACTTGGACAGGATGGATGGACAAGGATGTAAATAATTAAAGACAGTCCACTGTCTGTGCTCGCTGCAGCTCATACATGTTATTTACAGAATATTATATTTATAATCAGCCAGGCAGATTATTTCCCAGTTGTTGAACACTCCCACTTACCAGTTGTCTCTGTTTGTCTTTGAACAGTGTTGTAAACCTTGGATGTGTGAACTGTAATACACCTGCATTAATTCTGTATTCAGAATGGCAGAATGTTCTCTCTCCATGTTTGTTCAAACTTTACAACCAATTGTAAGAATGCAAGAATTTTAATGATTGCTGTAAATTGAACTGAAATGCTTTTAATGTCTGTTTGTTTATTTTAAAGGAGTACCTCAGTGACATTCTCATAGAACACTGACACACACCAAATGTCCTTAATTCTCTAATAAATTTCCATTTTACATGTGTTCTTCTTAGAAGTTACTTTTTCTGGCATAAATAAATTTGTGTGTGTAAAAGTGTACGACCATTGTCTAAAACAAAATACTAAACAAGAAAACCAGATCTACCTTTAAACAAACATATTAAAATGTTGAAATGTAATGCCGGTCTGGCTGTGCAACAAACCAGCAGGAAGTTAAATGTGCGTCCTCTCACACAGACTTGATCATCATTCTCGTGGCCTTGGCAGAGTAGGGTGCAGGACCTTTCCAGGTTAACCAGTGGAGGCCTGACGCCCAACCGATGTTGTTGCCCGCGGGATGCCAGTCTCCATTCAAACTGGCAGAGCCACAGCGGCTGTACCACCAGCCGCCTCCTTCTGAAAAGCTGCACTGATTTTCAGCAATGTCGCCAAAGATGCAAGGGTTGCAGCCATCGTTGTCACGGTCAATGGTGCTGAAGCCGAAGCCGTTCTGGTCGACGCCGGGATAGGTACCGCGGATGGCGTCACCTGTGGAGATAGTCGGGAATTTAGAATTTTGAAAATAACTTTAACTGTCCGACACTAATACCATGAGCTACAGAACATACCAGACCAAATAAGGCTGTTGAGTGCATTTGAAAGGTGATAAAATTAAACTTTTAATTTGAAAGTGAAAAATACTGTATTTCATCTTTGGGAAATGTCTTGAGAACCGTAAGCACCAGCAATATTGGTGCGGTGTGATTAAGTTAACAAGCCATGTTTTAATGTGGACCCCAGGATAAGCAGTTTCCAAAATAACAACTGAAACCTCCATCATTTTCTTTTGCTCACACTTCACAATTATTTTGCTGGTGAAAACGTTTAAAAAAAAAAACACTTTAATTCACATTGATTTAAAAATGAAAAAGTACAAATACAAATGGAAAGAGTGCACAAGTAATGCAAAAGGATGAGTTCAACCAGCGTAAATGAAAGTGAACATTTGTGTATCTATTAAAAACAATGGGGAAACTGGGTGGCGAAGAAAAAAGCCTGCATCACCTGCATTTCCTTGGTATCTCCCAACACGCAGCTTGAAACCTGTCCTCTCACAGCCCAGTCTGAAGTTCTTGTACTGGGCAAAAGCAGTGCCGCCTTCGTGGTCCCACAGGTCGACCCTCATGATCCACCTCTTGGCCCTGTTCTTGGTCAGAGAGAAAACCTTCCTCAGACCGAGCCAGTGATCCTCTGAGGAAAAGAGCACAAAGAAAAGACTCATGTATTTCTGACCAATTAACAGAAACAATCACATTCCTTCTTCAGTATAAATCAGTAGTTGGAAGATGCCTTTATTCACACTTTTCAAAGCCATAAGAAGGACGTTTTCATGAGTCCAAGACAAAGTATCGGCCCATGACTCTTGACTCTGCTAACGCTAATCGTTTATGTTCTGTTTGCTTTTGTATTTAACAAAGATCCAGCTGGGATATTTGTATTTACTGTGTGTTACGTAAGGCATGTCTCAGTCATCACAAATTAGATTTAGCCACACGCCCCTTAGCAAAACACAACTGATTTTAATTTCTCTATAACAAGTCATGGCAAACACAGATGTTTACAAGTTCTTACCTGTCAGGTTTCCGAAGCCATTTCTGTAGGCTGCCCACTTCCGGTTGAAGGAAACCGCCGCTCCACTGCGTCTCTGGAACACCGTCCAGCCTCCATCATTTCGCATCTCGCAGTACACCTGAGCAGGTGGTTCAGTAAACGTACGTTAGAGAAACCACCTGCCATGACCTTAAGACTGAGTCACGTCTGCAGGGCTTTGGGAAATATTACATAATGTGCTGAACAAGCAAGTGACACTGGCACTGATTTTGTATCCAGTTAAACATATGATTTAAGTAAAACATTATAGAAGAGAAAAGTACACTTTAAGCTTAAGTATTGCAATTATAATATCATAACATATCTTGTTTTAATTTGGTAGAATCGACTTTGACCAAGTAGATTTTACATGTGTAATTTTACATCTACTAATACAGTCCTCACTGTAAGTTGTGTATGTTGGTATTTATCCCAGCTCTTATTTATCACACAGTACTATTGTTAAATAGCTTTATTTAGCCACCACAATGTCAGAAGATGAACTTCCTTTGTGTGTCTATAAAAAGCAAAGGGTTCTTGCTTTTCCACTACAACTTAATTAGATACGTTTGTTAAATTCATTTCAAGTTACAAAACTGGCACAGTCACTTGATGGAAATGAGGAACCTGCTTTTGTCCACCACTGTCTGAAATCATTGACCTAATGTTTAAAAAAAGTCCATCAGAAATCTGCATTGTAAACTGCACATGTGCTGTGAGAGAATGGAAATGTTCATCTACAAGCATGAATTACTTTGTCCATTACATGTCAGGTTTAGGGTCTTTTACAATACCTCAAATGGGGCCTTGACTCCGGGAGGCTGGATCACATAAACACCACTCTTTACTTGCGGGAAAAGAGCCTTAATCTGTGTGCAGTCTGTTCCTGAGGTCAGCATGACAAGAGAAAACCAGATGATGACCAACATATGTCCTGTCTATTATTTGGGCATTAGATGAAACCGTAAGAACACGGCAAGTAATAATAACATGTACTGTACCTAGAGCAGAAACTGCCACCTGCTGTATCTAGAAAACCCACAGACACAGTTTGAAAGTGAGTACATGAGTTCAAATACAGACATTAAAAACTGCTCTTTGAAACACATTAAATAAAATAGAGGTTTATGTAGTTGTTGTTTACCTCAGCTTGTTCTGTGCAGCTGAAAAGAAATGCCAAGATGAGCCCGCAACACCCAGCCAGACTCTTCATTTTGACCTTTCAGAGTTGATAAGCAACATGTTAGCTTCAACAGATCATATATATATACTTGAAAACATATTTTTAAAGAAATGCTATCTTTGAATCTGGGCTCACTTCAATGAAAACAGCAGGTTAAACACATTTCAGACTTTCACTTTCGCAAGACTAAAGGGTCAAATACTAACAGTTAAAGCAAATAATTTATTTCTCCCGGCACTTACCTGTGTGTTGGATGAACCTTGTATCCCGACTCAAATTCCACAACACAAGCTACGCCTTTTCCCAAAGGTCTTTTAAATGCCGTCACCGCCGGCTGAGTCGGAACAACACACCCAGCCTCCTGACTTCCCATATTCCTCTGACGTAATGTGCTCTATTCTGCAAAGTATGACACACGACTTTCATAACGGCAGCATGTTTAGACTACTGCTAAAAGGTACCCCTCCGTGTTCACAGGCGTGTTTCTCTGACATTTCCCATTCGGCTACACCTCTCAAAGTAAACAACATTCCAAAGCTGAACTCAAACAAGAAATATCCGCTGTGTTGTCAAAGCTTAACACAGTGCCAATACCTGGATTGAAGTCACATACCGGGCACGTGTCCTCATGTCTGTGAAAAAGCACAGGGAAGCAAACTGATAAAGAATAAAACAGCTCTTTAGAATTTTTTGTTCAGACGTTCATGTTCCCCAAAGGATGAATCCTGCTGACTTTGCTGCCTCCTGTGACTCTTACTCATCCATCAATCATCAAGAGGTTGAAGTTGAAATATCTCAACGGCTCTCGGATGTTGTGTCACAGAATTTATCACAGATTATCACCGTGCTCGGAAGATGATTCGTAATGATTTTCGTGATCCTCTTAATGTGATGTAATCAGTCACCTGCTGATATATTTTGTCATATTTTGTGCAGTAGTTCAAAGATGATGCATCCCATTGTCTACGCTGATGCACTGACTTTTCCTCCAGTGCCATATTGAGGCAGACATTTCTGGTTTCGAGGGAAATATCTCAGCAAGTATTGGGTGGGTTCCAGTAACATTTGGTACAGATGTTTGTGTTCCACATGAGCCTCACCCACACTTTGTTTTTAATCCTAATTATCACATGTGAGCATGGAGAAAAAGGACAGGAAACATGATACACCCAGGGAGAGTGATAAATCTGCAGAAAATGACAAGGGCAAGTCCTAGTTCAAGTAATCACTGTGGATGTAGATGAGCAGGATTTGGGTAAATTTACACAGTTATGTTCCTACTATTGAAAAAAGTTCGACAATGTTTGCATGAAAATGAAGAGTTTATGGTTGAAGTTTTTTCAATAAAAAAGTTTAATAATAAAAAGAGTTTTCACATTTTTCAGTTGACATCGTTTTTTCAATGTCCATGTCCTTGTACTTGCTGTCTGTCTGTCTGTGTTATCATTTTAAAATCAATAACATCTTACATGTTATTCCCCAGCAATGCCAAAAAATGCGATGTCCTTAAATTTCAATGTTGCCAAATTGACCCGCGCTCAAAATTCCTCAATCCTTTCTGCGCTCGCTGACCGAGAAATGAGTTGTGGCAAACCCTCCACTGTACAAATAGTTACAGAGCAATCATCCTCCTCCATCCCAAACCCGGGGTAAAGGGGCTCGGTGAAGGTGCTGTGGAACGTGTGAAGGTGGCTGAGGGTCCCAGAGGAGACACTGTAGAAGGACAGGGTGCCACCTGGCCAGTCCAGGTACACTCCAACCCTGTGGGAGCCAGACGCAGGCGCTGGGATCTCCACGGTCTGCTGGTCGTGCTGAGCGCTGTAGTGATCCTCGGAGCAGTACAGGCTCCAGGACTGGTCTGTGGAGCCAAACCCACAGAGGTGATAGCCCGCCCTCCGACGGATCCCCCTCAGAGCCACGGCCACGTCCACCCAGCGCCCTCGCCACTCCACCTCCCAGTAGTGGCGTTGGTCGAGGCCTTTTTGACACAGCACCTGGGAGACACTCTCAAACCTCTCAGGGTGATCTGGGTACTGCTGTCGCTCCCTGATCCACGTCACCTGCTTTCCACTGTTGTACAGAAAGAGAGCCTTGGAGGCTGTGTTTGCGTCCAGCGTCAGTTCACACGCATCTGTACCAAACACAGATAAGGATTTTTCAGTGTTGTTTATTCATTCAACATTTGAAGAATGAAGAGGTTTTCTGTTAGGTGAAATGCCCCATGTAAGCACAATATAAAAGACTGACCTATGTCTAATATAAACAAATAGATAGAGACAGGATGACAGACAGAGAGGCACAGAAAGAATTAAAGAAACCAGAGAATCACAGAATTGTCGGTTTTAAATAAATCTCTATCCTGCCACCTGTTGGAAAAATGACACTACAACATATCAGGGCAGAAAAGTGAAAGATGGCAGCATGCACACAATTAAAACTGAGTGCTGAAACTGTCAAATTTAATTTATATAAAACAGATACATTATTTTTAATCAGAATCATTCATTGATTAATAATATTCTACTTAAAGAAGTCTAGTTACTAAAATTATATTTTTGTCGGGCAGCTGCCAAAAACAAAAAAGATTTTGTGCATCCAGATTGTTGCTGTTTGATTAAAATAAAAGTGAAATGAAAATAATATAAATGGAATATACAGTCACTTACAGTTTTTCAGTGTTGATTTCAAGTAGCACTGTGCGTTGGGCTCCACACTGTAGTCACACAAATATTAGTATTAATAGACAAATTATGCAATATGTTATATCTTTTTTAATGACACTATACATGTAATATATATTTTACATTTATGTAAAACACGACACTATTATATGTGTGAACATGATCTTGATTTCTGTTCCCTGCAGTTTATCATGTGTGCACCACGTGTGGCTCTGCTCTGAAACAAACTTTGTCAGATGACAGCGTGGCAATAAACAGCAGTATAAAGGGAACTCGATCATTAAGTGAAACTTTAAGCCACAAGACATGTCGCATAGGAAGGAAATACCCATCTTAACAAGGCACGTGGTATAATACAAATTTAGCTTTTTCACTTTCCTCTATTTCCTTCTGTTTTATTCAGACCTTAATTTTTCCAGTTTACACAGTGTGTCGCTCAAACGAAGAGAGATCAGCTTCGCTCCAGAGTCCTGCAGGTAGTTGTAGCTCAGGTCCAGCTGCCTCAGGTGAGAGGGGTTGGAGCTCAGCGCTGAAGCCAAATAAGTGCAGCCTTTCTCTGTGACTCCGCAGAATGACAAGCTGTGTGGAGGCCGGATACTCACATTTCATGCAAAAACACAATATTTGACTTTTCCTGCTATGTAGACGATTTGATAAAGATCTTCCAAAATAACACTAAAACTCTGGCCCTTTATTTTTGTGTGATGATTACTTGATTGCAAGTAAACCTAACGTTTGAATGTAAAGCCATCTTACCTTAATGTCTCCAGTTTACAGTCTGTACTTGTGAGTCCGGCAGCGAGCAGCTTCACTTCCGGGTCCTGCAGGTCGTTCCCGCTCAGATCAAGCTCCTTCAGGTGCGACGCGTCAGAGCTGAGCACTGAGGCCAAATCAGCACAGCATTTCAGGAGACTGCACTCATTTAACCTGCAGGTGAGAGTATGTTTTGTTCAAGTCAGTTTCATTCCATATCATGAGGTCAATTATTGAAAATGTCATGGACAAACTGAAAGTGCATGTAGTGTCGTGTCCACTGAACCTGTGTGATCTGACCTTAACGTCTCGAGTTTGCACTGTGGACTTCTCAGTCCAGCACATAGCAGGTTCATGTCTGGACCCTGCAGGTTGTTTCCACTCAGGTCCAACTCACTGAGGTGGGCGGAGTCGGAGCTGAGAGCTGAGCCAATGTGATTGCAGCATTTCTGCGTGAGGCCACACCAGCTGAGTCTGACAGGAAGAAAGTTTCATATGAAGGTACAGCTCATCACATGTGACATAGTGATGATAAACACATGATCAGTTCACAGTAAAAGTACAGTACAGTACTTAAGAAAGATAAGTACAAAATAGAGAAAAAATAGAGCTGAAAGACTAGTAAATATTATGCTTCATGCCAATTGCTTGTAGAATTCTTCTGCCTTTTAGAAGTCAATATTTGATTAATTCTTATTATAAATATAAATTGCCCAGTATTCTAATACAAAGGAAATCACAAAATCAGAGCTCAGCATCAAATTAAAATGTTCGTGCAAAATCCCTATTGCACTATGAGGTTTGTACTGACCTTAACCTCTCCAGTCTACATCGTGGACTGCTCAGTCCAGCAGTAAGCAGGGATACACCAGAATCCTTCAGACTGTTGTTGCTCAGGTCAAGAGTTTTCAGGCGAGATGTGCCTGAACTCAAAACTGTAGCCAAATCTGCACAGCAATTCTCCTTCAGCTTGCACCGATTCAACCTGTAAGAGTATTCACCAAAACAACAGGGATGTTTTTTCATAGACACATTCATTGTGATTTAAATGCAAGAAAGCGATTTTAGTTCGTCAGCAAGAAGAAGGTCTAACCTCAGTGTTTCTAGTTTGCAGTGGTGGCTGCGCAGTCCCCCACACAGAGCCTTCAGTCCTGATTTCTGGAAGTCATTAGCGCTCAGGTCCAGTTCTTTGAGTTGGGTAGACTCTGAGCTGAGAGCAACAGCCAGGACTTCACAACAATCTCCTTTCAGTTTACAGTTGTGTAATCTTAAAAAAAGGGAATAGAAAGTGATTTTAGCTAAAAACCGTATGTGTGTATGTAATTCAGTGGCAAAAATGTCAGCAAAAAGTAGAAAACCTAAACCACAAGTCTTTCAAACACAAGAAGGAGTTGCTGCTGTTTACAGGGTTGTATTTGTCAGGGCCACTGACAATTGTTACAGACCTTAAACTCTTTAGTTTACAATGTGGGCTCCCAAATCCAACACAAAGCAGCTTCACCCCTGAATCCTTCAGGCTGTTGTCACTCAGGTCCAGCTCTGTCAAACGAGAGGAGGTCGAGTCCAGCGCAGAGGCCAAAACTTCACAGCAGTTCTCAGAGAGGTTGCAGCGATTTAGCCTAGAAAAATGACAAAAAAAAAACAACGCACGTCTGACTGTTGATCTTTCTTTCATTCCGAAATTGGAAAGTGCTTAGTCCACGTTCACACAACAGCAGCATCAGAAATTGAATTTGTTTGTGGCTTAGAGAGCAACTAAAACCAACAAGAGGAGTACTATGTCATGTGGGGGGACTCACAGAGCACGTGTGGAGGAAGTAATGACGGTCAGCAGCTTCACTACCCCTTCTTCCGATCTTATATACTTCTTCAAGTCGAACTCTTCCTCTATTGCCTCCGATGTCATCAGTTCAAATGTGAGAGCTGACCACTGGACTGGAGAAAGCTTCTTAGCTGCAAGCTTCCCAGAACTCACAAAGCTCTGGACCTCCTCCACCAAAGACTCCTCTCTGAGCTCACTGAGGCAGTGAAACAAATTGAGCTTGGCCTCTGGTTCCTCTTTTATTTTCTCCTTAATAAACTGGATGGTTTTTGCAACGTCCTCCTCTCCTTCTGCCTCCAAATGCAGGATTCTACCCAGGAGCTCCTGGTTCGACCTCAGTGACAGTCCCATAAGAAAACGAAGGAAGAGGTCCCAGCGGCCATCTTGACTCTCCAAGGCCTTTTCTATGGCAGTCTTGTGAAAGCTGAACACAGACTTTGGGAGCCATCTTGTAGACATCCTTTTCAAGTATCCAAGGAGGACATTTTCCTTTCTTTGCATGTAGGAGTGATGGGCATACACAGCTGCCAGAAACTCCTGGATGGTTAAATGGACAAAGCTAAAAACTTCTCTCCTTCTTCTGCCCTCCATCACAAAGACCTCTGTGCAAACTCCTGAGTAGACTGTCGCCTCTTTAACGTCCATGCCGCATTCTTTCAAGTCAGCCTCGTAGAAGATCAGCTTGCCCTTCTCCAGTTGACGAAACGCCAGCTCTGCTAGTTTCAAAACAACATTTTTGCTTTCCATAGGGTAGTGCCCTTCTATCATCCGGTCTGTCTGGCAGAGAAGGAGATATGCATACATCTCAGTCAAGGTGTTGGGCATGACTCCGGTCACATTGTTGCGCAACATTTTCTTCATTACAGTAACTGTGATCCAGCAGAAAACTGGTATTTGACACATGATGTAAAGGCTTCTTGATGACTTCACATGGTTGATGATCCTGATGGCGAGGTCATCGTCACACAAACGTCTCTTAAAGTATTCCTCCCTCTGTTCGTTAGCAAAACCTTTCACCTCCGTCCACTGGTGGACGTGCTTTCGAGGGATCCGGCTGGCTGCTGCAGGTCTGGATGTGATCCAGATGAGACCGTTGCTCAGCAGATCTCCTGTGATGAGGTTTGTGATCAGGACATCGAGCGACGCCGGCTCTGTCTCATCTCTCAAGACCTTGTTGTGCTTGAAATTCAAGGGGAGGAGAGTCTCGTCCAGGCCATCAAAGATAAAGAGGACTTTGCATCCTGTGCCCAGCGTCTCAAGGGGTTTCATCTCAGGGAAGAACTGATGGAGCAGCTGCATCAGACTGTAGTCTCTCTCACCTATGTTGGGATTAAGTTCACGGAAAGGAAGTGGGAAGAGGAAGGTGATGTCCTGATTTTCCTCTCCTTCTGCCCAGCTCAGGGTAAACTTCTGCACACACACAGTCTTACCCACCCCAGGTATACCCTGAGTAAGCACAGTTCGGATTCGCTTCTCTTGGTTGGGTGTGGTTTTGAAAATGTCACTAGCTTTGATGGAGGTCTCTTTTGTCATAACATGGTTGGTCCTCTGCTGTCTGACCTCATGCTCCTCACTGAAGCCTCCCCAGGCTCCTTCGATCACATGCAGCTCGGTGTAGATTTTGTTGAGGTAGATGGTATCTCCTTCTTCTGCATTACCCTCGTAAATATTTTGGTACTTTTCCCTTAGGGTGGATTTGAGTTTTTCTTGGATTGCATGATGGTCAGGTTCTGTTCAAAGATAAAAATAAATACATTTTTTAAAAACCCTTCTTTCCATTAAAGTTTTTTACAGTTCAGCCTTTAATTGTCGGTACATGGATATATGACTTTGAACTTGTTCACATGACTGTGCATATCTTGTTATCAACTCACCTTTGCCCACTTGATTGTTTGGCGCTAATAAAGAAATAAAGACAAGAGATAGCTGTTAAGTTGCCAAGCTGTTTTTTTTTTCTTACAAACAAAACAGTCAAATTTTGTACTTTCAAAGAGGTTCAACCTTCACCATAATTCTTCTTTAGTGTTTCAGCCAATTGCATGAGTTTCATCCTCGTCAGTATATCCACTGTGACTGTAACAGCACCATCATAGAGATATGTCTGCACCAAAAGGTCCACAGTGCCCGGCCTGTCCACCCCATTGACCCGCGACTTTGGAATATGGGGGAATCCTTCAAGTACATTACTGTAAAGGTACCACTGGAAGCTCCTCAGCTCTTCCCCAACCAGCTCCTCCAACGTGGCCAAGAGCAGCTCTGGGACACATGCCATATCTGTGCTCTGAGCTGCTCATGCGATCAGCCAGTCCTGTTGTTTTGCATCCATCCTCTGGCAGAAGCAAAGTTGAAATGAAGCAACAGTTTCAGTTTTGCGATGAGGTAGGCTGGTCTAGCTGCCGTTTTCTCACGCCTCACTTCCTCCTGAGCTTGCTGACGATTTACAAGAATGCAGTCACGGAGAGCACCCCCACTGCACGTACTAAACAACCCTGTTTTACAGTAAACGCATTGTTCCTGCCCCCTCTTGTCAGCTTTCGATAAGGGTGCATTTGTTTACATATCATACATGGTGAAACAAGTTGAGTCAGTCCAGTCACGTAAATGATAGGGGGCAAAGGATAACAATATATAGCTGAAGTGAAAGAACTGGTGAGGTTGAGAGACAGACACTGGGCAGTTAATTATACAACATAAATAGTTCCTCCCTGTGTCATATCTGTGTCAGTAAAATTATTGTCTTGGTGACTAGAAAGGAAGTGAAATAGAAACAAAAATGCCACTTCCCAAAAACACCTGTGTACTTCCAAAGAACCTGTCTCAAAAGGAAACTGTTTGCCTGTGACACTGCTGTATAATGTTAAATATTCAGGACTGAATTAGATAAAGATTGGAAATTGAAGAACAGGTCCACATATGCTCATACAAAAGAAGATGGCAAAATAAAATTTCACATAGGACCCCATATAAACCATTACAGTTAATGAACACATTTCATGATAAACACATGATCTTTTATTTCAAATTTTGAAACAAAATACTAACAATCATTCAGTTGTATTCTAACTGCAGTAGGTCTTAGTAACTAATGGTAAATATTTAGGGCCCGAGCACACAAAGTGCGTAGGACCCTCTTGTAACCTTAAGGATTATTATTATTATTATTATTATTATTAGGGCCCGAGCACACTACAGTGCGTAGGACCCTATTGTAACCGTTAGGATTATTATTATTTTTTTTTTTTGTTTTTCTCGACTCTTTTCAAGCCCAAATTGCGGGCACTCAGCTCGAGATAAACGCGAACGCGCCTAGCCACAAAATTCAGCCCCTAGTGAAATTTAATGAATCCAGTGTCCGCACGAAAATACGACCCCCACAGCGGCCCCCAGGGGCCCGAAAATCAGCCAGGCCAACTGGAAAGGCCTACGGGCCCGAAAATTGGCGTACAGAACAAGCGTTGCAAGACGAACAAAAAAGTCTCTTACGAGTATCGTGAATTCCGAACAGGAAGTTCGCAAATTAGCGTTGAAATTCCGAAATTAGCGATTTCGCGCTACGCATTTGAACGAACTCGTCCTAGGGTTTAAATCGGAACGGCTCCAAATTCGGAGGGTGTGTAGGAGACAAGTTGACGATTAAAAGTTATTAAAAGAATTTGCGTAGGTAAATGGGCGTGGCCGCAAACCGCGCCCAAAGTTCGCCATTNGCGCCCAAAGTTCGCCATTTTTGGAAAACACGTAAACCTTAAGAAAACATTAACTTTAAAACCAAATTGCGGGCACTTAGCTTGAGATAAACGTGAACGTGCCTAGCCACAAAATTCAGTCCCCCCAAAAATTTGTGAATCCAGTGTTTGCGCAAAAATCCGTGCTCCATAGCGCCCCCTAGGGGCGCTAAACTGCAGCCCCTCCCGCTACTTTGAGCTACGGGCCCGAAAATTGGCGTGCAGAACAAGCGTTGCAAGACCAACAAAAAAGTCTCTTCCGACAGTCGTGAATTCCGAACAGGAAGTTCGCAAATTAGCGTTGAAATTCCGAATTTTGCGATTTTGCGCTACGCATTTGAACGAACTCGTCCTAGGGTTTAAATCGGGTTGACTCCAAATTCGCAGGGTGTGTAGGAGACCAGTTGAGGATTAAAAGTTATTAAAAGAATTTGCGTAGGTAAATGGGCGTGGCCGCAAACCGCGCCCAAAGTTCGCCATTTTTGGAAAACACGTAAACCTTAAGAAAACACTAACTTTAAAACCAAATTGCGCGCCTTCAGCTTGAAGTAAACACGAACGTGCCTAGCCACAAAATTCAGTCCCCCCAAAAATTTGTGAATCCAGTGTTTGCGCAAAAATACGTGCTCCAGAGCCCCCCTAGGGGCGCTAAACTGCAGCCCCTCCCGCTACTTTGAGCTACGGGCCCGAAAATTGGCGTGCATAACAAGCGTTGCGAGACCAACGAAAAAGTCTCTTGCGACCGTCGTGAATTCCGAACAGGAACTACGTACATTAACGTTGAACGTCGCGTTTTAGCGATTTGCACGCTACGTATTGGAACGAACTCGTCCTAGGGTTTTAATCGGATCGACTCCAGATTTGGATGGTGCGTACGAGACGCGTTGACCATGAAAAGTTCTTAAACTTTGGGTGTGGTTCACCATTTTTGGAAAACACGTAAACCTGAAGAAAACATTAAGTTTAAACCCAAATTGCGTGCCTTCAGCTTGAGTGATTAATCATTAATAACTCTAAACACTGAAATGGATAACACATAAAAAACAAGCTAAAACACAGGTGGCCCTTCTTAGTTGAAAGCCCACCCACCACGACAAGGTGAAGGCCATGGGTGGGAACACAGGACAAGACATACTTGGCGAACAGGACAAACTCTGACAGGACATGCATACAACAAAAAAAGCACACAGACTAACAGATTATACAATAAACAAAACATGCACATTTTTTTGTGTTTTTTTTTTTTAAATAGAACTTTTTACACTTTGCTAAATAACTTTTTACATCCAAAATACAAAAAACCCGTTTCCACAAACTACCACACACCTGTTGAAATACATACAAACTATGCTCACCAGTTCACTGAAACTACTAAAAAAAAAAAGCTAACCACTAATGTGCATACACAAACCAAGCATTCCAATATCACCTCTAAACAAACTGACTATTGGATGATACAGCTACAAACTATAAACTATCACAGAAAACGCAACAAAAACCTGTCATCTTCGATCCTACACTACTCCGGTTGATCAACTTGAAGAGATGTCCTTTTAAAGGAACACAGAATCCCTTCATGGTCGCTAAAATAAGTAGGCCACACTACTGACTGTACCTGGTACTGTGTTGTTTTCACATACACATGGTCAATTAGTGTGCCTTTCTCTGTGGTGGGTTGTGTCACTAGCTGAACAAACCCCCTTTCTGCAAAAAAATTGCAGAGTGATGATGACTTCAAAATGTCATCATTAAAATCTCCCATGACAGCAATCGTGTTGCTTAGTGGTTTAAGCCGATCGAGCAACTTGCTGAGAAACTCTTTAAACAAAGACATGGGATAAGCTGGCGGTCGATAAATGACCGCAAGTACAATGTCAAAACCCACATACTTGTGAACCAAGCACTCCAAATTCACCTGTGGAACTTTGATTAGGTCAAAGGTCACACTGTCCAAACTAAACATGCCAACACCGCCATGTTGTTGGGCTTGCAATGCGGTCAAAGCTGGATGGTTACTCGTGTAAGACACGCTTCGTGCACAATGACTAAAAACGTAACCATCAACTTTGACGTTTTCTAAAACAGAATCACTGGACAACCATGTTTCTGTTACAGCAATACAGTTAAGCTGTAAATGCTGTGTGCACAAACATAAATCTGGAAGGTGTGCACTCAGATTTTGCACATTCATCAGGAACACAGAAAATGTGTCTGTATCTGATGTGTGCGGCGGTATGCCGTCAACAAGGAAACGGGGCATACTCTTAATGGCGTCCATTACGTCCGTCTTACAATAAATTGATTTCTCTTCGAAATCTTGGATTATCAAACCAGACAGGCTCCTGACTCGGCTTAAGGCCACGTACGCCTGTCCGGCAGTGAATACTCTCTTCAAACTAACTACAGCCCTATCAACCGTTAAACCCTGGACTTTATGCACCGTGCAGGCCCAGGCAAGCCGAAGTGGAAATTGCCTTCGCATTCCACCTTTCTTTGTAACTTTCTCTTCCTCTGGGTCAATACCAGTGGAAGTAGCTAAATCGACGGAAAGATGAGCAGATCGTTTCCTCCACTGAGTGCCGACCTGCTCGTCGTCAAACTTCACGAAAACCTTTTTGGGGAACTTGCCCTCACTAGCCATTTCTATGTGTGTAACTGTACCACACACACCGTTAACCAGACCGTCCTCAACATCTATATTTTTGCACAGCATAACACGGGCATCTATCCCCAAGGGAAGTGTTTCCTCTAAACATGTCTTAGATGTTTTGCTGTGGTGTCCACTAATCAACTTCAACTTTCCTGTTTTTTTGCTATTTACGTAATCCTGCGCTTCAATCCCAATATATTCAGGACAAGTCCTGAACAGCTCCTGAAGATTGTGCTCATTTACTTGTCGGTTAGTCGCAAATATGTGCAAAGCTGAGCTCACTTCGCCGGTTTCACAACGCTTCAGTGTCTCAACATCACTGACCAGCATTGGAGTTTTTTTAGACCGAGTCCTGATCCTGTTCAGCAACTCTGCAAACACGCCGTCCTTCTGCCTAACAACTGTCGTTAACTCAACGACACTAAACAGACTGGACCACAAGTTGACGCCTTCCTCGTCAACGTACAGAGGCTTCCCTTTAACAGGAGGCAACTGATAAAAATCGCCAACCGCAATGACGCTCACATTCCCAAAGGGGGAAAAGTCACCAGTCTGTTTAATCTGCCTCAATCTGCAGTGAATATACGCCATCAATCGATGATCTACCATGGAGATTTCATCGATGATCAACAACTGCAAATCTACATATTTCGCACGCAAAGAATTTATCTTTTCTTCGCCCAAAGGAGTGTACGGTAAGCGTACATCCATACCAATGCTGAGTGTGCTGTGAATTGTTGCTGCATGCAAATTGTATGCAGCAATCCCTGTAGGAGCTGTCAACAGAACACAAGCGTTGTCAGGATGACGACACGCTGGTGACAGCAACCTTGTAGCCTCGTACTGGATGGCCCTAATCAAATGGCTCTTTCCAGTGCCAGCTCCACCCGTTACAAACACGTGCAAGGGAGCTGGCTTTTTGCCGTTAACCTTTTCCAAACACCACTGTCTAACCTGATAAAAAACAGACATCTGTGTCTCATTCAGAGACCTAACCAAAGCCAAACCGTCCTTCCTACTCAGAATGTTGCTCCTTTTTTCTAAATGAGAAACCGCTTTATCACTAACCGCTAAATCAGGAA
Source organism: Centropyge bicolor (assembly GCA_037975185.1). NCBI lineage: Eukaryota > Metazoa > Chordata > Actinopteri > Pomacanthidae > Centropyge > Centropyge bicolor. The sequence continues at coordinate 21,363 of JBBMOC010000553.1, forward strand.
TGCTGTCCACATGCTCATCTACGACCTGCTCTCTCTCCCTAACTTCCTGCGCACACTGCAAACGCTCCTGTTCCTGCTCTGGGCACAGCTGGCACCACGCATCTTCTAACGCGTCGCTATCAACTGAATTTTTAATGGCATCCAAATCTTCCTCTTCGACCTCAAACCTACTCTTGTTATCATCTACCACCGACTTCACCGAATGCTGTGTGCCATCCCTAAACCTCACGTGACCAGTCCTGTAAAACTCCTCGAAAGTTTCACAGTCGGTATCTTTAAGCTGCACGTCCTCACGATAAGGCAAAAACAACTGCAAATTACACTGATAGAATTTCTCTGGATTTTTTGTCTCGGAAAATCGTGCGTGACGTACGACAGCCGGTTTCGAACGCGTTCTTTTGATGATAAAACCGGTGTTGTTTTTCAGTTCAATTCTACCATCTAATTTCTCATTTTTGCTCAATACACGATATTCTGAGGCAAAAGATGCCAGACACATATCGCTGAACTCCCTGTCCTCTGGCCTGTTCCTGTAACGGTCAACTACGCTAGTCATCCACATGTCTTCTGAATCAAGACCCTGTGATGACGCCTTCTCTTTCAGCACATTCAATGGCAAACTCATCCTAACAACATTGTCCCCTGTTGGGACAAACACAACCTTCCTAGAGCACTCCTTCAGGTGCATGCTAGGTACTAACCTATAAACTGCCTCCTGAGCACAAACATCTCTATTAAGCAGATAAACGCTACCAAGGCTCTTCAAAGCCTCTCTGGCACTAAGATTTTTATCTTTCGCAGCCTCTCTCTGAGCATTCACCAACAGCAAACCTATCTCCCTCTCTGCCTTTGAAATGTAAGAAATGATATACACAACACACGCGTATGGGTCAACGACATACTGGATGTCCATATTGGCATTCCAGCATTTCAGCAGCGACCTACTGTACTGATTAATCCAAACCTCGTTTATGTCCCTCTTTAAAACTATATGGGTGTTACGCCCAAAGAGTCTATAAGCCTGCTCAAAACCAGCCTGATCTATGCCTACGCACCTAAACAACTCATCTAAACTAGTGAACTTACAGTTCTCGTCTGCTACAGCCTTCTTCAACAATGCCAAAAGAGCTGATGCCTTGTCTTTTAGATTTCTCTCCTGCTCTCTCTTCACCTGACAACTGCATACACCTGAAAACACACTGTCCCTCTTCTTATCCTGACACTCGCACTTCTCTTCCGAATCTTCTAAACTTTTGCCTCGACAGATAAATGTCCTTAATGACGCCGGCCTGGGAAAATTGAAACGACAAGTCGTGTTCTTCTTTTTACACGTCTTTGTGTGTCGCTTCGAATGCTGCTGCACGGAATTCACTATATCTAACAACTCCTCGTCCCCTGACGGCAACTCACACGTTACATACTTGTCAATAAATTCCACGACCTCCTCGTCTGTGTTTTTGTCAACACGCGGCGCGTTCTCAACCCAAAACAAACTATGAATGTGAGGAGACCCACGCTGCTGAAACTCTACCCTATAAAAGTAATCCGTAATCTTACCTATAGGCTCTGCTGGAGACATCAGAACCTCTCTCAGGAAACAATGCCACCGGAAATCAAACATCCTAGCTGCTGTTACCGGATTACTTCGCAAAAGCTCACATCTTTCTGCCCACTCTAACTCCTCGGCCGTCTGTGTCCTACCTTCCTGTTTCAAAATACTACTTAACAGATTTTTCCATCGCATATCTGCAGATGAAAAAGAACAAAACCATGTAGGAATACCAAGTTGCAGAACACAAGCCAGGAGATCCTTCTGTATTCCCTGCCAAAAAGCTGGAGTACCTCTAATAGGTTTCAGGAAACGAAAACCGTCATCAAACTCCAGTAACTTCCTCAAAGATTCTGGGTCCTCCAACACATCCCGTAATTTCACAGACTTGCGCGCTCCTTTCCCTTTCCTCATCGCTATGGAAACCTTCGAAACAACCTGTTCTAACTCAGACATGTACTGAGCATAAAATATATACTCTACATTCCTAGCGAACCTACCGTCAGCATTCAAGATCCTCAGATTATAATATCGCGACGAAGTCAACCTATGCCGCCTGGTCTCGTGAAAAGTATTACTTCCCTCTGGAAATAATACTGGAAAACATTTAGCCTCATGATCCCTATCAGACAACAATCTCACTGGGTTATTACCTTCTGCTGGAGCTACATTCAAAGTACCATCAAAATACTGATCCAGTACTTCCTGACCTATATCCACCGGCATCAGACACGTGTCCTGAAACATGCAATGTTGCTGTCTATCGTGCAACAACTCATCGACAACCTCCGTGGACACTTCACAATCCTCTTTATCACCGCCGCTACCCTTATCAGAAACGACATCCTCCTCTCTACAAAACTCATTCAACCACTCTTCATTAAACTCTATATCTGCATAATGAGCATTTGTCTCTTTCAAGTACCGCAAAGCTCGACGTACACGCATCGGATCGACAAACTGATACTCGTAGTGACCTTTGTAAGTTAACTTACGCTTTAACTTTACCAACAACAAAGACCCTTCCATATTGGAACGGGGCAGCAAATTATCGGTCTGCACAATATTTGCGGGGACGCAAGTGACCGGTCCATGAACCCCATTTTGGCCACCTTTAGGCAACGCCAACATCTTCATGAACGGAATATTTAACGCTATCAAATGCTGTTCAAGACTATTCAAACACGCTAGTTCCTCTGGGATAGGACTAAGTCTCAAGCTATTAAAAACACTCTCTGGTGGAAGCTCGCCTTTATTAATCTTAAAATGACACGTATAACAAATCCACATCTGCCCTCTTGGCGAATCCAACAAGCTACAACATAATTCACAGTCCTCACTACACTTATGTACAAAGTCCTCAGTTAAACAAGTACCTGCTGTTAAAGCTGCTGCCCTCTTTTTACTATAATTCTCTTTTGTACAACTTAACACCTGATTTTTAAACAACAGCCTATGACAAACACAACAAACAAAATCTGGACCATCCTTTACCTTATCTAAAAACTGTTCCATTACAAAATCAAACTGCCCTGACTTTTCTTTTACATTTTCCCTCCTCAACCTGTTACCTACTGCTACATTATCCCTATGCTCTACATTAAAACGGTACTTCTTAATACTCAAACCTTTTACATAATGCCTGTGCAACGGATTGACTCTATATTTATCTATACTCATTTTCTTTACTTTTTCTCTATGTGAAATATTTTCCCGATATCTATCTAAAGTCCTTTTCTTCACTACTTCTCTGTGTGAAATATTTTCCCGATATCTATCTAAACTCCTTTTCTTCAATACTTCTCTATGTGAAATATTTTCCCGATATCTATCTAAACTCCTTTTCTTCAGTACTTCTCTATTTGAAATATTTTCCCGATATCTATCTAAACTCCTTTTCTTCTCTACTTCTCTATGTGAAATATTTTCCCGATATCTATCTAAACTCCTTTTCTTCACTACTTCTCTACATGAAATATTTTCCCGATATCTACCTAAACTCCTGTTCTTCACTTTTTCTCTATGTAAAATATTTCCCTGGTACTTAGCTTTAATTTTTTCCTTCATTGTTTGGCTAAACAGCAGATCTTTCTGATATTTAATTTTACGTAAAAAAACCTGTTTTCTTTTCAAATATCTAGAAAGTGCACTCCGCTGTTGTTCCGAAACACTAACTTCTACAGGTTTAACTGCAGGATTTGCATTAGAGGACAAATCTCCTAAACAAACCTCATCGCATTCTCTACTCTGCTGTCTAATGCTATATCCCGTGGAACTCGCCACACTCACTCTACAGTATCTATAACAGCTCTGAGACTTAGGCTGCTGAACACAAACAACTGTCTCATAATGACTTCCATTACAGTTTTCTAAATAAATCCCCTGATTGCACAACTGTACATTCCTACAACTATATTCCAGCCAGCAATTCTCACAATATGTAAATATATTAACTCCTAAACAATCTGCTGCTGCTTGAATCTCTAGCTCTGTAGCCCAACTACCAACATACCTCATCTTAGACTCACTAAGATATCCTGCCACAGAGGAATACTGACTCCTCAGAAGACTACTATAATCCACCTGATTACTCTCTATCTGCTTCACAACTAAAAGTCTAACTTTCCTATGATAATCCTGAGTACCACTCACAGCCTGACTAACTGCTCTAAAGAAACAATTACCATCACCAGCTATCTTCACATTACTACATGGAGTCCCTAATGGACCTACCTCTGAAGACAAGGCATCAGCTTTCTCTGAAACTATCTTCAACTTTTTACACAAAAACTTTGACACTTCCTGACTAAGAGGATTAAACTGCAGCTCTTTACTAGTACCGTCACTAACAAACTCAACATCTGAATTTCCTTCATTAACATCCCTACTGTAGCTCACTGCAGCCACACTACTGGACTTATTACAACAAACGACAGAGGCGCAAACACCGACAATCTCAAACTGTTTGGCATTTCTGGACAGCATCCCTGCAAGTCTACAGATATGATTAAAAACTTCATCCAGACAACTAAAATATTTAACAACACTTTTCCCTTCAGCTTTTACCAGACCATCTGAACCGCGGGCATGAGAATCAACAAGTGCATATCGTCCACCTTCATGAACAATAGCACAACTGCTACTGCACACTGTCAAAAGACACGTGTGATATTTAGAAAACATCTCAGCCAACCCGTTTCTCAAAGTCCTGTAAACCCTTTCCTCAATAAGAGGGCCGTCTACAACATCTACGTCGCCACTGACAACCTCACCGTAGTCAAACTCAAAATTCTGACCGTCGACAACATGCTGTGTAGGCAGCTCTGGGGCCATAAGGTAGTGACTGTGTGTGTCACTGATCAAGTTGTTCTCTCTTAAAGAGGAATACAACTTGTCCCCCGACACAACGACCTCATCCAGTGTGTCTGACTGCCATGAAAACACACTGTCAGTTGTGTGTTTGGCGATGCTGATCAGGCTTATGGCCATACACTGCATCCCCCCATATTCAAAGCGATCATCTCCCTGATGAAATGATCCCTGCACAGATCCTGCATTATGTGCAGGCCTGACAAAGCTGCTTCCCTCAGCCTCACTTGCAAGTTGGATGTCACCAACGCTGTCTGCAAGCTCATCTACACTGTCTGTGTCCTCTGAGGAAGTCTCCATGCTAACCACAACCTCAACCTCTGACACCTCAACTGCACTGCCTGTGTCCTCTGTGGAAGTCTCCACACCACCCTCAACTTCCAGCTCATTCAGCTCCATTCGCACGACAGCGTAAAACTGTCCTTTTAGCGACTTCTGCAGACCCCTGATGTGAAACATCAGGTCGTTCAGGCACGTGTTAAACACGGCCACAGATCTGCCGCAGCTGGAAGCAAAACCAGACGACTGATCTCGTCTGCCGCAGTCGACGACCACAAAGTAGTCGTTGTGCTTAATGACTGCAGTACAGGCACTGTCGATGCTGAACAGACACATGCCGTCCCTCATCAAAAGTTCCTGCAGCTTCTCGTACAAAACAGCCTCTCCGCTAGGTCCGGCGACAATGTACTCGGCAAGTCCGAGTTCGAGACTCCACTTCCTGTCAAAGACACTGTGCAGTTCCACAAGCTGATAAAACTTCTCCTTCTCTCTCAAGTTCTTACTCCCCTCAGCAAGAAAGGAGTACAACTTCGCGCCCTCTGACCTGACCTCATCTAAGTCCCTACTACGCCACGTACACACAGGTGCGACCTTGTGTTTCATAGCAGCCACGATACTACAGGAGATGGCTCCATTTACATCCAGATCCTTGCCATCTCTGTGAACACTCCCAGAAACTACAGGTGTGGGTGTAAGTGGATCAGGCCCAAGACAAACACACAACACAGGAGCAACATCACTCTGACCTTTGACGCTGCGATGGTCGTCTTCCACCTCAGGGGCCTTTTTTTTTTGGGTCTGGCGCGACGGGGGGATCGGGGGCGACGCGGGGCACGCTGGGGACGCGTGGGCTGCCGGCACCTGTGCAAAACAAAACGTGTGAATGACTGGCAGACAACAAATATATAAATAAACTAGGGCTGTCACTTTAGTGCATTAATTAGTTTTTTTCAATCGTCTGACATCACTCATATAAACACATAAAGTTAAATGCCCATCAACTTCTATTTCAATGCACTTTCAAAAAACATTCAAATTATTATGTTTATTGCATAAAATTGTAACAGAAAGCATGTGACTGAGTAAGTAAAAAGATCATTGGCTTCTATTTCAATACTTGAACTTTGAGAAAATATCACATCCAGTCACAAAGTGAAAAATAATTTGCATTTTATTGCTAAGAAAACTAAATACACCAACCTCCTCCTCCACCGTCTCTCGCATGACCGTGGTAGGTGTGCCCCTGGACCTCACATCAACCACACGCGGCACTGCCTCCACCTAAAAAAAACAGACATGCATGATTGACTTGTCTCTAAGCTACTAAACAAACGCTTCTTTCAAGATGACATTGCTGTGCATAAAACTATCTATAAATCAAACATTCCTAAATAACTCCAAATATTGTTTGGGAAAATAAACAGTTAAAACTTACCTGCCGGACGGACCGACTCCTCTTGGAGACAGCAGCCTTCCTCCGTTCCACAAAGGGCCTCTGATGAAAACAAAAACAGAGGAACGGTCGAAATATTGCATTGGCACATCAGAGTAGTTTGGACTGATTTTAGATTTAAAAGTGAAGAAGAAAAAGACAGAAAGCGTATGAGTATTACCTTCTTGCCCTCGGGAACGGCGGTGCACTCGGCAGGACCAGGCAGATGAGATGGCACAATCTTGTCCATCTCATCCAACATGGCAGGGCTAAACCAGACCGGTGTTAGCGGGATGGTACACTTCTTCAACACCTGTGAAATTACAGAGCACAGACAGTTGTTGGAACTCAGCAGCTGTAAAAAATAAAAACTTTTGTTCATACATAATACGTTTTTTTCTATTACGCAAAGAGTGCATGCTCGCTTCAGCCCAGCAGCTGATCACTCCCTACCAATCTGTTCACAATTTTAAGGAAAATCAAAGCATTACAAACCTGTTTTCCAACCATCCTTTTCCGAGGAACCGCACCAGGGGACGCAAGCTGCTCCACTGACGTGTTCCTCTGCAATGAAAAGAAGCATACTTTGTGTTAAGTAAATATTTGGCTTCACTGCTCAAGTGACAAAAATTTCTTTTTAAATCTTTCAAAAAAACCTGGCAGCATATTACCTTCCTGCCCCGTTGCACGGACGTCCATTCGAAGGGATTGACTGGAGGACGCGGTGGAACGACCTCTCCCTTCACCACAACTCGTGACTTGACGCGTGGGACCGATGGCCTGGGGGGAGCCTGCTCGGGGGTGGTCTGTGGCGCTGGCTGCAGTGTCTAATCGTGACATAAAAGATGATGGTATTAACATTAGCACAGCTAAGATACAATTTCAAAATATATCAAAAATATTAATACTAGTACGAGTGTACCGCTGAAAATTCTTACAAAGCATAAATACATAAAATACAATCAACTGGACGAACCTAAAACCTATCTTACACGCATTTCTAAGACAACTTACGTCATTAGCAGCCTGCCACAGAAGGCGAGCGAGCACAGGCATCCCCTCGGTGTCAGACAGGTGAATCTGTTGAAAACAGAAAATGTAATTATTAACAACACTTGCAATGCAACAAACTTTAATTTTCATGTCCAAATACAAGCTTCTACTTACACCATCTCTGGCCCACAGGTCAGTATTTTCCAGACAGAAAGCTTCAGCTGCTGGAAACCACCTCACACCTAAAAAAGTAACAATAAAAAAGTAACAATTAAAATAAAAGGATGAAATACCATATGTACTTCTGCTCACATTTACAAAACCATGAAAACCATTAGATATTATGAAAGTTTTGTTGAAGAAATTGCATACCTAGACGCCCAGTGACGCGGTGAAACTCCTGTCGCAGCGCCTCCTGCCTCGGAAGATCGGAGTCAAGGCGAGGAGGGAAGTCGAGCACTGCAACCTGAAAAATAGTCACAAAAAGAACATACATGTATGTGGATTAATAAAGCTTTTACATCTGAACTCAAACAGTATTCAATTACACAAAAAGACTATTCACTTACACAAATATTTGTATTCAAATGTTAACAAAAACAGCAAGAAAGCTATATTTTCACAACAACTGTAGCAAAACTTTAAGCTTACGTTGGACCAACGGTTCACTGCAGCAAGGAGCAGGTTGGTGAAGTCTGCGCTGGCCTGCTCGATGGTCCTGGAGTAGGTCAGGTTGTTGCTGGGCGCCAGAAGGACCACTGCTTCAGGAGCTCGAGGAACCACGGCGTGCAGCAGCTCGGTCCTCTCCTCGTGAGCAGCGGCCCCCGGTGTAGACATGATGCCGAAGGAAAGCGGTCCCTCCGGCATCCCCACAAAACCATCGGCGATGGCTCGCAGGTGGGAGTCACCCACAAGAAGAACGAACTGAAACAGCAGAAAGACAAAGTTGTGAGGTTAATTGCTGATTGATCAATTACCAGCTGTGATATATTTATATGCGCACAGAAATGGCTCCTCATATTAATCTTACTTTCTTATCAGGGGACTCCTTGGGAATGACCAACTTGTGCCTTTTCCCAGTTAAGGACGAAATTGGCCATTTCCTCACGGCATGGCGTTGCCCGGTACCCTTGCCTATTGAGAAAAGAAACAAAAGATAACACATAATTAAGTACAGCAGTCATAAGAAATGTAAAAATATTAGTTCAGTGTCTTAGTATTATAAATTCAACTTTATATGACAAATCAGATTTTTTACGCATTAATTTGCGGTGTAATTACTAAATCTAATTAATGCACTAAAGTGACAGCCCTAATTTATAGTTAATAAGTATAAGAGCCCCCAATATAATTGTCCACTTACGCGCTTCAGGGTTCTTGGGCGGCCACACGAGGGTGACATCTAGTCGCTCTGCCATTCGCTTAATGGCAGCCTGGGAACGACGGTAGGACTTTGAACGAGGCATCTGAACACAAATGAAGAAAAGGGACAAACAAAATGGATCAGTAAGAGCGTTCGACACATTAATTGCAAGCATCTATCTTTTTGAACGCATCCATAAAAACACAAAACATCTGCAATCACACAGTTCATAACTAACCTTGCCTTGCACTCTGTCCTGCTGTCCAAAAGGGGAAAAGCCTGGGTGGTCTCCTGTCCGGTGACTGAAGAAAAGAAAGAGGAAAGGGCATAGTTTTACATTTCACTCTGTTGAGTAGCAAAGTTTACTCAGCACAAAGCTGAAGAACTTCAAAGAGATAAAATATACTTCCACAAACAATGAGACTTTTTAAATTACAAACATAATCTCAATAAGCAATAGTAAATACACAAATTAATGAAATAAACACAACATATAGCAAGCAACATGAAAGATCTCCTATAAGTTAAAGCACTCATGGGAATAATCCTGACTCATAGTACACACGAACAGCTTTAGTAAAAACTAATTTATAACACCTCAGCTCATTACAATCAAAGCCTCTGACAGGCTTCATCACAGAAAAAAAGAGAAAAAGAAA
>JBBMOC010000554.1:0-20723 GCA_037975185.1 Centropyge bicolor
CCCCCTTGCTGTAGCTGCTCCATCCTCCATGTTGGTTTTGGTTGATTTGCCGGCTGATTTCTTCTTATCCCTCTCCTCCCCCCTCCCCCCTCCTTCCCTCCCCTCTAGCCATCCATATTGCAGCCTGTCCAAGCCATATTCATTGGCCTTGTCCTGGCTCTGCTCTACTGGTGTTTCGGCCAGTTGTGGTAGAAAGGTACACACCGACATGACATCAGTCTGTCTCTCTGTCTCTTTGGCCTCCATCTGTCCATCATCTGAGGAAGGAAAGATGGCAGAGGTGAAAGCAACTTCCTGATCTGTGATGAATTCAGGGTCACTTGTTGAGAACCGTGAGAATAAGATGCTGAAGTTCCTGCACAGTCTTCCTTTTCTGAATTGATTATTCTGAGCAAATCTAAACTTTGGTCATGACCATTAAAAAGTAGTTGGCAGTTGTTTCACTACAAATCTGTATCTATAGTATAGTATAGTATAGTAGTATATAGTATAGTATCCAGTGTAAAATACCTGATTTGAATACGTGAGTAACAGTATGATGATGCAATTATACTTTTATCAAGAAAAATTAAGAGAAATTTAAAATCAAAAGAAAGCCAACAAAAAAATCCAAAGTCCATAAAATGTTGTTTAAGACTTCCACTTAAATAAAATACAATCTGAAATTGATCGACTTTGAGTATTTAACAGGATCCAATCATCTTCGCTGTCGACATCCAGCCTGAAACTGTGATGGGGTTTGGGTTTCTCATAAACCGATGAGAAGGGAGGATCAGCTTTGGGGTCGTTTGAGTTTAGCTCTGGAAGGTTTTTAAAGTTCAGTATTTTGTAATGAACTGCCTCATGTATCAGACTGCAGTTAGTGTGGAACCCTGAATTCTGATCAGCAGGATGTTCTTCTCACCTCCGACACTTCCCTTCACGTCTGAGTATCATCATCATCACGGCGGCCTCTTCGTCCTCTGGTTTGAGCAGCTCTACCTGCATGAGTGTCTGTCTGTCTGTCTGTCTGTCTGTCTGTCTGTCTGTCTGTCTGTCTGTCTGTCTGTCTGTCAGTCACACAGCTTCTGCTTCTGCTTCTGTTCTGCTGCAGCCAACACTGAACTCGGCTCTTTAAAGGGACCCACCAACCTCAGACCCTCAGTTTAAAGGGATACCTCAGTCATTGACAGTTTTCATTCGTCCTCGGGCTCCCAGAGGAAAAGCTCCCTGACTTTGTTAGCACGGTGCTGTTTAGTTCATGTTTAAATTTACAGGGGTTATTAAAAATTCATAGTCGTCCTCTGCAGTTTTTGTCCGGAAGCTTTTATTGTGGTAGGACAATGCGAGCAGTTGAAGAGCTTCCTGCTGTTTTCATAAGACAATAATCAATTCAAGCTCCACCAGGAAGCTCAATTTATACGACTGGTGTTCTGCTTTTCCTTATTGTCAATATTAGTCAGTCTGTCTCTCAGTGCTTTGACTTCTCTGCTGTGTCTGTGACAAAGTGTTCAGTCATTTCCCAGTTTATCATTTGGACACTTGTTTTTAACATTGTTCACGTTTTAGCTTTGAGTTGTGTGTTTGTTCAGAAACGGGCTTTTCTGCCTGAGCCGTTGTCATGTGACGGCAGCTTGAGGTCAAGACGCCTGATTAATCAGTTGAATGATTTCTGAAGTGTCAGAAATACAGTTGAGTCGTTCTGATCTGATCTATAATCTATAATCTATTGAGCCTGTTTTAATATTACTGAAGCAGTGTTCCACTTGTTAGACTTGCCATCATGTTTGAATCAACTTTTTTGGAATTGCCACTGGGCATAACGACCAGGTTCCATACTGATGCAGAAGAAAGGTGGATTCAAACATGTAGCGTGAGTTAACACAATGTGCAGGATCAATAAAATCACACCATGTGTGCACGGCTTTAAAGCTCAGGCCAAGAAACAAAAATGTAGTTTATTTAGACTAAGACAAAATTACAAGCTCTCACAAACGATGCAGGGTAGTTTAAATTTGTATTCATTAAAAGTAGAGTGTGTGGTGTGAGAAGACCAGCTAGTCTCTATGAGAATTAGCATGAAATCTATTAGCATGAAGCTAATTGTTTATTTCTGTCTCTGAAATGTGAAGATGAAGGTGTTTCCCTTTAAAGAGTCGGTTTCTCTATATGTTATTCACTCACTAACTCAGTCGTCTTCCATCCATTCATCCATTCATTCATTCATTCATTCATTCATTCACGGTCTCTTCCCAGCTTCCTCTCACTTTCAGGGTGTTGGTGCTTTTTTTTTTCTTAAACTTCTTTCATTTTTTGCAGCGTTATCTTTTGCGACAGGTTTGTGGCTACTTTTTAAATTTTCCTTCCATTTCTTGCATCTGCAGCTTAATCAGTTATTTTTCCATTTGACTCTGTCTTTGCCTGCTGACACGTTTTCCCTCCAGACACTGGTGCTTTTTTTCTTCATTTTTAAAACATCATCATTCTGTCCATCATGTTCGTCCTGTGTGTTACTGGTTGTGTTTGCTGCTTGTGTGTTTTTTTGGGAATGTCTCACCAGTGTTTCCAGTGGTTTGCTCTGAAGGAAAACTGGTCTGTAACCGTTTTGTTTTTCTACTCAGGCAGCCTCCTCGGCCTTCTTTACTTTGCTGCTTCCACCTGTGTTTTTGATTTTGTTTTTACTTCCTCCTCTCCTTTACCTCTCCTGCAGTCCCAAAAGATTCTATTATTTTTTCTAAATTGTTTTTTATGATTCAGTTTATAATTCCAGTGCATCTCTGCCGTGCAGAAAGTGACCTGAAAAGTAAAAAAAAATGTTGAGTCACATTAGTTGAATTGAAACTGTGGCTACAGCAAACAATAATTTTCATTAAACCTTCATTTAATTTCATAAATGACAAAGAAAAGAAGCTGCAAATTTTTGATGTTTTAGCTCGAAAATGACAGTTTTATTTTTTAAGATTGTGTAGATAAAGAGTTATTTTTCTTGTTTTAATTGAAACTTTGTCATGAAATTTGGATATTTTTTTTGTTTGTTTAATCAAATAAATTGATCATAAATTGTAACATCGCACATTCATGTTTTTAAAATCTTCAATCGTCTATGAACAAACTGTGCACACTTTAGGAGTCTTTTGGACTTGGGCTTGGCTTTATTTTTTTTTTATAATCTTTTTTCCTTCTTCACTCCTCTTTTACTTTCCTCAGCTCCTCTTCATCTTTGTTTCTCTTTCTTCTCTCTGTCCTGGTTTCAGTCTTTATTCCAGGTTGAGTCTAAAACTTCAGACATGATGAAACAAACTAACTGGATTTTCTTTCTGCTTTTGTGTGTGTGTGTGTGTGTGTCTGTGTGTGTGTGTGTGTGTGTGTCTGTGTGTTTTCCTGTGTGTGTGTGTGTGTGTGTGTGTGTGTGTGTGTGTGTGTGTGTGTGTGTGTGTGTGTGTTTTCCTGTGTGTGTGTATGTGTGGTCTGTCGGACAGAGCGGCTGGAGCCCCTGGATGCCGGTCATCGCAGTGATGGTCGCCGTGACGGCAGCCGTCCTCTACCCCAACCTCTCCAAGAGCAGCTCCACCTAGGACACACACTCACACACACACACACACTCACACACACACAGAGCGCTGTGAGGAGAGCATCACTGCTTTACTTGTATAAAGTCTAATTGTACATAATTGTAGAGGGAATATAAAGGTTGTGGTTTCTACAGAGGACTCAGATGCTTCTTGGTTTATTTTGTTTTTGTGTGTTTGTTTTTTTTTTTTTTCTGCGGCGGAGAGTTTTGTTGTCGTTTTTATCCTCGGCTCTCTCTCAGCTGTGGTGGGGGCTTTTTCGGTTTTCGTCTCTCTGCTGATTTCTGGGCAACGAAGCGTTCTCCAGCAGGCCCGATCTTCCTCACAACCAAACCTGCCAGAGGTGACGCTCGCCCCCGTCCCGTCGAACACGAGCGGGACGGGGGCGAGCGAGACCCTTTCCAGCAGCCTCAGTCCAGCCGGGGGGGCGTGATCCACACGAGCGTCTGCAGACCTGATAGATTCCATCAGCTACTGGAATCTGTCAGCAGGCTGAGCTGAGCTGTCAGAGCTGGTTTTTACAGACTGAGCTGTTTCACCTTCAACACTGAGGAGAGTTCTTCAGTATCTCTGCTGAGGAAAGTTTCATTTTACTCATCCTCTCCTTCAGATCTCAGTCCTGCTCTCTGATTGGCTGAGAGCCTCAGACTGAACAGGAGAAGTGAACGAGTGGCAGTGAATGCATCTCACTGAAGTGTGACTGCAGCAACAATGTATTTTAGGATACAGTGTGTGTGTGTGTGTGTGTTGCGTTCACTGCCATTCAAGCAAATCACATCTTAGTTTGATTCATTAAAGGAGGTTTTTTTTAAAGTTCTGGCTCTGTTGCCTTCCAGCATTGGTTCTTCAGGCTCTTGGTTTCATTAGAGGCCCACTGCTTATTTTTGTCCCAGGTCACAGTCGTGGTCCTGTTTTCATCAAATACAGTCCATTTACATCACATCAGTTTTCAACTTTAAACATAAAACAGTAAAGTAAATCCACATGAATCTACTTTCAGGCTGTTGATAACGAACTAAGCACAAACAGTGACAGAGCCTCGCTTCACCTGGATCAGTTCACTGGGTCTGTTGGAAAGTGTTCAGGCGGTTTCAGGAGGTCCTGCTCTGTTCTCTTCTGGTTTTAGTCGGCCATGTTGGATGTCGAACATGGCGTTTTCTCTGTGTTTTGTTTTTTTCTTTTCAGGGGAGTTTGGGTCGGGGTCGAAACTTGAAGCCAAATTATTCAAATAAAAATCAGTTTTCTTTTTTTGTTTTGTTTTCGGGGCACAGAAAAAGGGGGTCAAAGTGCCTCTGATGTAACTAACTAACACCACAGTTTGTGTATGTGTGCGGGCAAACGCACACAAACACACACACACACACACATACTTACTATCTCTGATAAACACACCCTTGGTTTCTGTGACAGTCTGAGGTCTGTGTGTGTCAGAGGTTTGGAGAGAAGCTGTGTGTTGGTGATCCAGTGTCTCAGTAGCTTATGCCAGAGCTTTCAGCTGCTACCCCTGGCCTTCTTCAGCCAGTGCAGTGCTCAGTTGCCATGGAGCTGGTTCAGATCCACTAAGCTCCCATATGTTCAACTGGATGTTTACTATTTGTCAAATATGGCCGCCAACGTGAACCAAAGTCTCTCAGATTTCAACATCTATCTGATATGACACAGTTCATCATAATTTATAGAACAACATGGCCTTTAGTGCGGCGCCATCTTTAGGGCAAACTTTACAGAGCTGTCAACCTTCCCAAACTTTTTATTCGTGTTGGATAATGAAAAAACAAAAGGAAAGTCCAGCTTCTCCCCAAACAAACCTGAAACACTTCAGGCCTCAGCTGAAATGTTTTTAACAGATGTTAAATTATTTCAAGGTGTGTGTGTGTGTGTGTGTGTGATTGTGTGTGTGGGTTCACACTCTGGACTCTTGAGCGGCGTTTGTCATCGTTCGTGTACTCTGTCTCGTCTCCGTGTTTTAAAAAAATAAATAAATACGAACAAATATTCCTGATGTTTAAAGAGAAAAACACTACAGTACAGAGAGAATTGTAAAATAAAATGTTATTGAATGATGTGCTACTAGACTTATTTTGTTAAAATTGTTTAGAGATATGAGAGGGAGCTATGTAGAGGAAACAGTATGACCATGATGATGTATTGAATATGCAGAGAAATGTTTGGATTAAAGTTGTAGCAAGCTGACCCACCAAACCCGCTGCCTTTGCTTTCATTCATTCATTCATTCATTCATTCATCCATCAGAGATTAGTTGACTCTCTGCCTTCAGTTCACATTTCTACTGTAGCTTAATTACATTTTATTGAACATCAGACTTGATTCATAAATTACATGTGCAGGTACTTTTATTTTGGTAGAGGTGTCACTTCAAATACAAATACGCAAATGAGTACACAGATTTTTTTTTATGTGTCGAACAGAGAAGAGAACTTGTTGATCATTGTTTTGGTTATGGAATGATTGGATGAATTAATGTCCCGCTATTACAACATTCAGTTCGGGGTTGAGAGAAGAAAAAACTTCCTATGATCCAAACTGGACTTTTCTCCAGTGAAAACCTCGGTGACCTCAGACACTTTTTGTAAATATTGATAAAGACTAGTTTAATGTTCAACAATGTGTTTTACTTAGAAACGTATCAAATGTTTTAAAAATCTTAAACTGAAAAACAAGTAACTAGATCTGTCAGATCAACGTAGTGGATGAAACTGTACAATAATAATACAGTGCTTGAGTAAATGTACTTTTAATTTCCTCCACTGGTTTAAACAGAGAGGAGATGTTTGTGATGTAATACGGACAAAGAACCAACGACTGCGTCATTGAACAGGTCTGAACGTGTGTGTGTGTGTGTGTAGCTGGATGTCTTCACACGACAAACACGCACCAGTCATCCAGCAGAAACATGATGTCATCTTTACGAGATGGTTGCAACATGTTGAAGAATCTCTGACTCGCTCTCTCTCTGTGTTTTATAGAGGCAAATGTTGAATCAGAAAACTTGAAAGAAGAAGAAATATTTAAAAGATTTTCATTCTGACTTGATGATTGAACAGTTGTCCGACAGTTGAGGCGAAACATCTGCTGAAAACATGAACCCACATCTGTTTCCAATCACATGATAATGATGAACATGAGTATTTATAGGATAGAAACAGGGATGTGTTGATGTGTTGTCTCAGTTTGTTCTTCTTGTGTCAACACTGAGAGTTTGACTCTGAAGATTATTGTAAGTACATGAAGTCAAACAGACTCTACTTCCTCAAATGAAACCAGAAGACTGAGTTTTATGAAACACAGCAGGTTGTTCGACAGATTTATGGCTGAGGAGACTTTTAAAGACTTTTTTATCTTGTATGAAATTCATGGTGACAATAGGAGCCAATTTTCCTCAGGGAAAGACAGAGGAAATATGAGGCATGAAAAAGTAGTATCATAGTAAATAAATACTACATGGTACAAAGTCAAAGGGTATTTTAACCTTTTAATGAACGTTTAATTTGAATTTTGACTTTAAAGGTGATATTTTTAGAGTATCTTATAAAATTGTTTTGATAGAAAGCATAATTATAAAATGTATTAGTATTTATTAAAGAATAATTTATAAAAAAAACCCATATTTTACTTATGTCATAATTTCATCTTTAATAGATAAAATGTGGACTTAGAACGTTATAAGTGACTTTTTATTTCAATAAAACATAACAATGAAACATTTTGAGTCAACATCTTAGATATGTAGTTTTAATTTTTAGTTTTAGTTTTAATCTTTATGATTTTAGTTTTAATCTTTATGATTCCTAAACTTTCTTCTTCTTCCGCTCTTGAACAGACAGAACTACAGGATCAGTGTCGAAGGTGTGTGTGTGTGTGTGTGTGTGTGTGTGTGTGTGTGTGTGTGTGTGTGTGTGTGTGTGTGTGTGTGTGTGTGTGTGTGTGTGTGTGTGTGTTGGGACTTGTCCTGCAGGGTTGGGTTCTTCTGTCTGAACGGCAGATTAAAGACTGAGACAAACAGAAGCTCAGTTTGTTCCCTGTTAAAATCTGACAAAGTGAAGCTGAACAAACTTTATTAATCTGAGTTGGAAGGTAAAAACCATAATGAACCAAAGTGATGGTTAATGATCTGGGCTGACAGTGACAGAGCTGCTGATTCACACAGAAACACTGAGTTTATCATCTGTCTGGGTTCTAATGTGTCCAAGCAGCAGGAGGCATCACTCATCGCTTTTCCAGGAACAGAACAGGAGGGATGAGAACTCGGACTGTTGCCAAGTGTTTTGGTGCAACAGTCATAATAAACATGGTAAACAAAAAGAAAAAAAACAAGTACTGCAAACAAAAGAATCATCAATAGAAAAATTTTAAATTAAAAAGAGGTTTACAGTATTTAAAATGAAGATGTGTATTATGCACAATTGTTCACACTGTGAAGAATATGTATGAAGGTATTTATTCTAGATTATGATGAAAATGCCAAAAGTTCTTTACATGACGTATTTTATAATTCCCAATCTTTTTATTTTACTGATTTTATCTGCTCTGGATGCTTAGAATTAGAATTGATGCTGCAAATTTGGGGATTATAAATTTTGTTTCCATAATTCCAATGAAAGAGCTGAGTTTATATGATGCAGACACATAAAAAAAAGAGAACAAAATGGCCAAAAATGTGACTATAACAGATCCATTTAGTTCTGTTATGTCTCATATTTTTACTGTGTACTTTTATTTACGATCTGAAAACTTCTTCCACCACTTTAAACTACTGGTTTAAAAAAGTAGTTTAGTGTTTGAAGGGAAGAAAACATATAGAAATCATAATAAAATGGTCAAAAACATAACCACATTTCATTGTTATGTTTCACTGTTAATTCTTAGTGAAAATTAATAATTACATGTTTGTTTTGCTGAAAAGTGTTGACCTCACAATTACAGACATATAATCATAATAATCTAACCATAATGTACATGTAAAAGTATAAATATATTACCTGATTGTACAGATTTTTACTTCAGAAACTTTTCAATACCGGACTTATTAGTGTTTTTACTAAGGTAAATGATGTGAATTCTTCCTCCACCACCAGACGCCAGTGTGAAAAGTCGATTAAAGTTTGGAAGGAAAGAAATGATTATTTGGTTTTATGAGAGCTGCGGGACTTTTAAATGACTGGACACTGAAGAGGATAAAGATGAGAGATCGGATTAAATCCAGAAGGGGGCAGTAATGCAACATTGAGCCCTCCCGCTGCTCCACACCCCCACAGAAGAAGAGGGAAGAATTCCGAGCCTTTAAAGCAGCACCTGAACGCCTCAGCAGCCAGTCAGTCTCATTGAGCTTCCAAAAAAACTTCAAACCACCTTCAGGCTCCTCGGAGGAAACACGAAACTCTGCCCGGCTCCACAGCGAAGCAGACCCCGACACAGAGCAGCACGATGCCGGCCACAGAGAAGGACCTGGCCGAGGACGCGCCGTGGAAGAAGATCCAGCAGAACACCTTCACGCGCTGGATCAACGAGCACCTGAAGGCCGCCAACAAGCGGATCGTGGACCTGCAGCTGGACCTGGGGGACGGCCTGAGGCTCATCGCCCTGCTGGAGGTCCTGAGCCACAAGAAGATGTTCAGGAAGTATCACCCGAGGCCGAACTTCAGGCAGATGAAGCTGGAGAACGTGTCGGTGGCGCTGGAGTTCCTGGACAAGGAGAACATCAAGCTGGTGTCCATCGGTGAGTCCGAGCCCGAGCCCGAGCCCGAGCCCGAGCACGGGGGAACAATGAGCCCGAGAGGCGGCCTCAGTGACAGGACAAACTTTGATCATGTCAATAAAGTTATTTTTAAATTTAGAGCCAAAACGCGCCGCTTCATGTAAACCCAGATTCTATTTAACAAAGTGGCGTTTTTAAAGTTAAATCACTTTTCCTATAAATACATATATAATCTGTTAATATTAACGATATCTCTTGAATCACGTGCTCACAATCTTTAATTCGGCTTTCATTTAAAACCCAATGTATTTCTGAATAAATCTTGGGTTTTATCAGAGTTTTTCATCCACCTGGATGCATCACCTGCAAAATTATAAAACTTCAAACTTCAACTTCAAAGTTGATTTTCACCCTCATTTTAACTCTTCTCATCATGTTTTGTTGTGTTAAAGTAAAAAGGTGATTTAAGGTGTTTATGAACTTCGTTGTTTGATGATAATGTCGATGCATTTTGCAGGAGATCAAAGTTCAATCTCCACCTTTCATTCAAGTTTCCACATTTCTGACCTCAGATTTCACTTAAATTAGCCTGATGACAGAGTGAAAAAATAATAGCGCTTGAATTTCACGTTTTATTGACATTTATTCTTATTTTAGTAAATTTAAGTCCCGTTAGCTTCTGCACATTCAGAGACATGAACTCCTCGCCAGACTCCGTTTAAAAATCCTGTAGTTTAAAGTCGTCTTTCAGATCCTGGGCATTAAATGATTTAAAATTATTATGTCCATTATTTATAGAATTGGCTGGAACTCATCTTCAGATCGGCATGTTTACAACCCACATTTAAGCCATTTTTAATTGAAATTTAAACGTAAATGTAAACCAAGTTCCTGTTCCTCTCACCTGGTCCTAACATTTGTGTGAAAACTAATCAACTCATGTTCTGAGCAGCTGCATTAAATTGACAGATTTCTGAATGGAGTCTGGCCTGTTGTGGGTGAGTGTTTTAATGAGCAGGTTCAGAGAGAGAGGACCCTGAAACACACAGAGCTGTGTGTGTGTGTGTGTGTGTGTGTGTGTGTGTGTGTGTGTGTGTGTGTGTGTGTGTNTGTGTGTGTGTGTGTGTGTGTGTGTGTGTGTGTGTGTGTGTGTGTGTCTCAGTCAGCAGGATGACAGTGAAGGTGATGAGCCTCCACCTGCTGCTCCATCCTTCTCTTTAACGAGCCGCTGGTTGTTGTTGTGTCCAAACCTCATTAACACACATCTGATGTTAATGAACGCTGTTTGGCTGTGATGTCGATAACAGCATCCAGACAAATATGACGTGATGTGTTTCCTCGTTTTAGATTTGTTTCTTGAAGCTTTTTAACGAGCAGCTGATGTTGGTGCTCAGTTCTTATGTGAAGGAGCTGTCTCAGACAGATTAACAAAGAAAAGTCATTCATGTTTGATGTTTGTTCTCTTGAATTTGATTGAGTGTAAAAAGACGTGTCCAGATTTCCTCTCCTGCTGTCTGTCTGCTTGTATGTTGAATGCAGACAGTGAGGATGCTGCTGGGAAAGAATGACATCACTGGTTTGTCGTTGCTGGTCTGTGACACAGCTGAGAGATTTAGTGCAGCCTGGTCAGTGTTTTACAAGAAGTCTGAACTTGCTGGTTGGTTCTGAGCTGCAGGTCGAGCTGTTGTTTGGCTCTTTTATCTCTGCAGAGTCACTGTTGTTCACTTGTTCTGGGCCTGTTTGATCAGGTGGGTTTAGCTGAAGGTCCGTCATCATCGGCTGCTTGTCAGGACAGGACTCCGACAGGATCCTGGTCCAATGTGTCAGACTGTGTGATTATTATTTTTAAAGCTGTTTGATTGTGTGATGAGTGTCTGGAAAGAAGCCTGAGCACAGACATCATCATCATGTTACTGTTTCAGCTTGAATAGTTGTGTGTATTTCTGTGTATTTCAGCGGGTGGGGTTCGGCATGTTGTGGTTGTTCTGATGGCAAAATTAAAAAAAAAAAGCTGAAACAAAATTAGTTGAAAACATGGAAACATAATCTTTCTTCTCAACAACAAATGTGCAGCTTCTTCTTCTGCTGCCTCCTTCTGTCTCGGCCAATCAGAATTAGTTTTCCTCTCCGTCGACACGTTGCCTCCATGTTAGCGTTTTAACATCAAACTAATTTTAACATCTAAGAATCAGATTCTGTGTCGAGTCAAAGTTCTTGTTTCAGACGGAGTCGTTTTGTGAATCCTCATTAGTGAACTACATGAAGAGCACGGTTCAGAACGTGAGCGGCTGTGAACGCAGCCTCGTCTGCAGATTTCTGTGTGTGTGCAGCTCTGGCCTCCGTCAGCTGCTCCGTCAGCTGCTCCGTCAGCCTGGCCTCTGGGAGACGTCAGCTCAGGTCTGTGGTTTGACCTGTGGGCTGGACCAGGGGTGTGTGTGTGTGTTCACTGATGAACACTTTCAGAGACGTCAGGAGTCTTGTTTCCTGGTCTGTTCGTGGGACCTGTGTTGGAGCTGAAATATTTATCATAATAAAACGTTTCGTATCAGTCTGTCAGTAATTATTGATCCTTTTTTAATGACCGATTAAAGACACTAATGGTTTAATGACCAAGACAAGGAGGAAAAATTCAACTTTATTTTAAATTCAGTCACACTTGTCTTAACATTTAAGTTTTTAGAACCTGAAATTTGTCGCCTTTGTCTTTTCTAATTGATCTTGAAAATCTTCATGTTTTTGCTTCTAATACAACCCAAGATTTGTCTGTGGCTGATGATGAAACTGTGAAATACCGACGCTGCTCACCAACAGCTGAACGCAACCGGAGGCCAAAACACTGCAGTTGTTGAGTTTCCTGAACCAAAAAGCTGCCGTCAGTCGAGCTGGTCTCTCACAGTCAGACAGATCTCTGGGTTCATTTTCTCCCTCTGTGTCGTTTCTGTTGTTGTGTCGCATGTCAGAGAACACTCCTGCTCAATGATTGGCTGCTGACGTGTCATTTACAGCACGCTCCATTATCAGGAGATAAGAAGAAGCTGTTTGTGAGCCAGAGCTGATTCTCTGTGGTTTAAAGCTTTTCACTGGAGCTGTTGAGCTTTTTAAAAATTGCTTCATCACCTGGATCTGACGTGTGTTCACGTTGACTCATCCTCATGTTCAAAACAGTTTAAATTAAAGTCCGAATCAAATCAAAAACTGAAGAAGAACTGAAATCAAAACTGAAGCCAAGTCTCCTGCCGTGGTCTCAATAAGAACTCAACTCATGAGGTGACTGCACCAAAGTTGAAATTCAGACGATTGTTTTGATGTGAACCAAGACGTTTTTTTCTTTGTTCTACTGAAGCTTTCACACTTTGTATCAGATGTAGAGAGAGTTCTCTGAATGAACTGAGGCCGCTCGGTGTCGGCCGGTGGGAGGGAGCCGAGGTCGGGCTGTGTTCAGTGATGTAAAACTGTGGAGGTTTGATTTTTCCACAGCAGAAAGGAAATGACTGGGTGGGTGGGACACACACACACACACACACACACACACACACACACACACACACACACACACACACACACACAGAGTGACACAGTGAGGCTTTACTGGTCCCAGAACCAGTGAACCATGAACCAGTCTGACTCATCAGAAAACACAGATCTGGGTCATTTTTTTAAAGACGATGTGATGGGACACTTGATATTTTTATGTATGTTGTAGTTCATATTCATTAGAGTTTGAACAGTTGGTCAGTAGTCACACTGTTTTCTGTAGAAGAAGAATTAACTTTGCTGTTCAGCTCAAACCTGCAGAGTTCACCTGGTGGTTGGGTTCGATCGAAGCATCACTCTGAACTGAGACCACTGAGACCCCCTCCTCTCAAAGGTCTGGGTGTGGTTGTTTTTGGACCAAACCAAACAGGCAAACCCAGCAGAGACGGACTGAACCAGCAGCTGTAGATCCACCTGATCCTGCTGTGTAATGAGCTTCAGAGCCACATGTCTCATTAAATACAGGTGATGTTCACTAGTGTCAGATTATATCCTGATAAACTTCAGTGGAAGAGCTCGACGGTTCTGACTGGACACGGGTCCATGTGAGCTCAGTGAGTGAGGGTCTGTGGAGTCTGGATCCAGGTGGGGTCCACAGGTAACGTCAGTGTGTCAGATACCTCACCTCCTCGACAGGACGAGCAGACAAACAGGGGGGGGGGGGGGGGGGGCGTGGGAAGGAGATGTTCGCTGCCGTCACAGTGAAGCAAGCCAACATCTCCCTTTCACTTATCTCTGTGTGTTAATGGTTAGCTGTGGCGTGGGGCCCCTCAGGGAGGCCCCCTGGCTTTTGTCTGTAACACACACGGAGACGTTTCTCAGCACATGCGTCCAGTTCAAGCCACAGATTCATCATGTTGCTTTAATTCATCGAGCTGAACATTGTCTCTCCTCTGCTGTTGAATTTCAGTCAGACTGGTTTGTTCCTGGTCGCTCGTGCTGCTTTCACTGTCTGCTGGGAGATTTGAGTGATGAGAATCTGCAGGTTTTAACCCTTTGTGTGTTTAACATTGACTTTACATCATGATTAACATTAAGGTTCAATAAAGTTAATCAGTCTTTCTGCATCTGTAGCCATGAGCCTCTCACACGGCCACGGTTCACCAGGGCTGTGTGTGTGTCTGTGTGTCTGTGTGTGTGTTGACTCCACCCTGCTTCATATCCACCAGCTGTGGTTTGTTCCTGATGTAACTGTAGCTGAGGATCCAGCTCATCTGTCATCTCTCTGTCTGAAAGCTGGACTGAGCTTATGTTANGTGTGTGTGTGTGTGTGTGTGTGTGTGTGTGTGTGTGTGTGTGTGTGTGCGCGTGTGCGTGTGCGTGTGCGTGTGCGTGTGTGTAGCACTCACAATGACTGACACTTTATCACTCTGAGATTGCAAAACCCAGTGAGTGTGTTTTACCTGCCTGTTCGGGCGTTTGCCAAAGTGTGGAGCAACAGGTGTGTGTGTGTGTGTGTGTGTGTGTTGCATAAAAAGGGTGTTGGCCGTCCAGGTGTGTTGCATCATGGCTGAGGTAGAGGAGGGATTTCAGCCTGTTTGTGCTGGTTTGACGTCGCTGATTTTGATGATTTATGAATCACTTGTTTTTTATGATCGGAGGAAACAGGAGCTGCTCCAACATTCTTTAAAGCACTGTTCATATGTTTTTTGGCCATAAGCAACATTGACATGCCACTTTAAATTAGTTGTGGCCGATGTGATATTTAACAGCTGCTTCATTTCTCATATTCACACACAGAAGAACATGATCGTCCTGTTGAAGTCGTGAAGCCAGACGTTAGTCGGTTTGTGTCCTGTGTGGAAGCAGTTTCACAGTAAACGTGCTGGAAAACCAAAACAAGGAGCTAAAAGAGGCAACAGATTAGTGTTGGATGTTGTAAAAGCTGAAAGTCTGAAATCTGTACCAGGTACCACAAACTAACACTGTGAAGCTTAACATGGTCCGATGACACATGTTCGACCAAACACCAGCAATTAGACAGGACCGCTGGAGCAAGCTGCTAGGCAAGAAACCACAACGTTACTGCTGAAAGTACGAACTGCTGAGACATCGCACGGCTTTTGAAAGGATTCATTTCCAAATGTAAAGTTGTCTGAACTGACCTTTGTTTGTTGTGTTGACAGTGAGAGAAACCAGGTGATGACACTGAGAACAGGCCCGACCAGGACTGTAGCCTCAGACCTGAGTCAGAGTGTGTGACCTCACTGACACACACTCACTCACACACACACACACACACACACACACACTCACACACACACACACACACACACACACACACACACACACACACACTCACACTCACACTCACACACACACACACACACACACACACACTCACACTCACACTCACACTCACACACACAGTTAACCTGCCTCCAGGCTGTGTTTTTGAAGACTAACATTGTCAGTGAAGTGACTTATGTTTAAAGAAAATCCCCTGAGTTTCACTGCAGTGACTGAAGCTTCAGAGTGTTTTAACCTGGACGACAGTCAGATAAACATATCTGTTGTGTTTGAATATTCAGTAGTGATTCAGACTATTTCCACTTCATTAGAGGCTTTTTGTTGCTGCTCTCTGTCTGGTTGCTTTGGATCAGTCCCCCACAGCTCCAGACTGACATCAGCATGAATATATGAATGCCACAGAAAACACTAACTACGATGCACCAGTCCAACATTTTCTAAACTAAATGATTAATGCAGAATAACACAGATGAATGGTTTTGTTGCAGCCTCAGTCTGAATGTGGGCTGATATCCAGACCCTGGCTGAGGTCAGGAGTCTCTGTCTCATATTAACTGACTGACTGACTGGCAACCGACTCCTGCACTGGATTAGAGACCACACACACACACACACACACACACACACACACACACACACACACACACACACACAGTTTCCATGTTGTGTCTCGTTCGTGTTTGTCTTGGTCCAGTTGGCCTCGTCGAGCTCTAACAGCTGATCCTGAAACATCACGACACCAAAACCAGAAACGCACACGTCGGAAACAGAAAGTTATTTTTATTGTTTGATCACTGAGGTGGTTTTATCTGCCATCAGGGAACTTTTAATTGTGGTTTCTGTGCTGAAGCAACGCGACACGTTCAGCGTCCACGCTCTGATGTTTAAACAGAGAAGTGATGCGAGTTGTTTGTGTTGATGCTCTGTGTCGCTGTGTTTCATTGTGTCTGTTGATTCATGTGACATGTTGGTGAAGGATCTTTTGTCATCTTCACATCCTTCTTTTGATGAATTTCCTCTTCAGGAAAATGAAGTTCACTGACTTTGATGGACATTTCAATCTGTTTGCACTTTAAAAAAAAACCCTAATTATAGCAGAATATAGCAGACTTTTAATTTACTTTTTAATAATTTTATTGATGAATGCGTTAATTATATGAATGATTTTTAATTTTAACTTCTGCTAAAATTCAGTCCTTGGACTGCTAGCATGAATCCCTTAAATTTAAAAAAAAAAAAAATAGAAAAAATGCAAAATATAAAAACATATTTTTCAGCTGTTTCTTTAAGTGCCAATAGTCTTGTTCAAAAAGTGAAATATATAATTCAAAGTTTTAATGTGACAGTTACAAATTAAACCAAAGAGCCATATGAAAGCAACACAAGACAGAAACATCAATAAAACCAGTGAAACTACATAAAATACTTGGATAAAAAGTGTGAAAAAATGAGTGAAAAAAGTTTAAACTCCGATATTTTCCCTCTTTAATACTTGAAAAATGCAGAGACAGTCCAGCATGAAGACAAAGAAACGATCAGATGCCGAGTTCAGGAAAAGATTTAGCTTCATCACAATAAACAACAATTAGCATCATTGTAATTATCTTTGAATGATAGAAAGAGACAGACGGAGGTTTGTGCCCTGAAAACACACACACACACACACACACACACACACACACACACACACAGAGCATAGAATGACTCGCATTCCACCCGTTGTCCCGGTAACGTCGGTAAACAAAGTCAGTGATTGGCTGGAGTCGACAGGAGGGGGTGTGGCTTTGAACTTCAGTGACCCTGATGCTGCGTTCAGGGCCTGTGGGGAAGAGGAGCATTAAGAGATGGAGGCGACAGAAAGTCATAAGGTGAAAATTACTAATGTATTCAGAGGACACTGTGCTTCAAAATGGCATTTCCCCTTATTTTAATCAAAGCTGGTCACTGGTTGAAAACCGTTTCCTGGCTCTCTGGTTTCCTCTCTGCAGTGTTACATGTGAGTTCGCTGCCTATGTGATCATGTGGGCTGTAAGTGTTGCTGTTCTGTGGACTGAGGGTTGTTGTAGGTTTGAAATGTCGTGCTCTGTATTTATTCACGTAGACAAAGGAGGAGGGGGGCGAGGCGCTGTGCAGCAGACCTGAGCATGGTGGACTGATGTGGTCCAGATGTGGCTTCAGGGGGGCACCGCTGAGATTGGTTGGCAGTGGCACGAAGCTTGAGAGTCCTAACATGCAGGTATAGAGTTGAACATGGTCACTGATGATGGTGCTGGATCAGAGGAGGCTCATCAGAGTTCAGTTCATCTCGAGGGTGACGTGAACCAGATTTCATGACAGTCCGGTCGGTCATGTGATCATGTGGACGGCGCATGATTGGATGTCTGCTAGCAGATACTATTATCAACAGATCTGATGGTTTATGAACAGGGCGTGTTTGTCATGTGCTTTCATGGCCGTTTGCTTTTTATTCAAGTGAAACTGTCAAACACTTTCTATTGCTGTATAGTTTTATTGCTCAGTCTCAGGATGCCAGCTTTATATCTAATGATGGAGGAGCTGTCCAGTGAAGTGAAAGGAAACGTTTCGATGTTGCAGTGAACTGAAACAGAGAGATGATGAAGCTCATTAATCAATAGAAATTGGAGCCATCAACACTCTAATGTGCTCTTATATACAAAGGTCCCTCATGTCCTAAAGTCAGAGCTGGCAGCAGTTTTTGATTTGGCCACGTTCAAGCAGCTTCAGCCAAACTGTGTCAGCTGCTGGAACATAAATATAGGACGACTGATAAAGTGGTGTCAAAGTCCAGGTCCTGAGTTTCACCCCCCCCCCCTTGGTTACTACGTCTGTTGAGATGCAGCACATCAATAATCACAAGCAGCTCTGGGCTTGTAAAGAAGGTCCAGATTAATACAGCTTGATAAACAGGCCTGGATAAGGTTTGCTTTTTTTCTCTCCACCATGAAGGAAGGTTAGGAGGAATTAAGGAGATGTGACTTGTGGTGTTGAAAGAACATGAAAGACATTTTTGGGGGAAGAGGGAAACGGCTTTCTGGTTACATCTTAATCTGTAAGAAACAGGCTGGAAAACCATGAGAGCAGAAAACCAAACACCCTCTGTTACTTCTTGTGTTTGACTGAGCTGATGAGAAGTTTCCTGCTGAATCCTCAACGTTAAACCAGAGGAGTGAGGAGATCCTGTGGACGGAGGTCACTGTGGTGAATTAGATTCAACGGTTAATACTTCTACATTATCGTACTGTTCAGTCGTGAGCATTGTGCAACTTTATATCCAACATTAACACTAACTTTACAAGCTGGAAAACATGTTTACAGACATGTTTAGTCGTCAACCATCAAATTCTCTGCTGCTTGTTCTGGAAGCGTTTTCCACCGTTCTGTGTCCCATTTCACTTCTTCTTCAGGGGAAATCCTCGATGTTACGTCAGACAGAAACACGGGACTCTCCCAGATGATCCAATGTTCCTCCAGGTTTGTGTTGTGGCCACCAGTTTCAGTTATTGCTCGACCTCCGTCACCGTTCCTCTGGAGAAGATCCTGTGACTCAAAGCTGGAGTGACATCAAAACCAAAACACGGTGACATGGTTCCCAGAATCCAAACCAGAACTGTCATGGTCAGTTTTTCCAGCAGTGTCGTCTCACACACATAATATAGTTTTAAACTCTTTGACCGGATGTTTCTTGTCTAGATAGAAGTTGTAATTGGGAGCTGTCGTCTTTTGCCTCCAAAGTTCTCAGAGTTTCAGAGTTTCAGTCACTGAACACCGTCTGTGGAAAGATGGAGAGGATTTTTACTTCTACAGCCGAAGTGAATCAAACAGCCTGATACAGCTCTTCGCACTTCTCTGCCAAGTTTACTCAGCTATTATCAATGCTAATTCTGAGAGTTTGCCAGAACGTGTAAACACCACTCACATGCAAATTGGTGTCATTTCGAAGTAGCCTGAGTTTTCCTTAAAATAATATATGACATGAAGGGACTTTGTCAAAAGCCTCATTCAGGTGTGACTCAATCATAAAGCAGCGTTCAGGAGCTAAAGACACACGAGGTCACCACATCCATCAGCCAATCAGCTTCAGAGGACGGGTCAGCTGCTGCACTTTGATTGGACGTTTGACAGATCATGAAGCGTCCTAACCCCGGCAAGACAAAGACGGGAAAACAAAAGTCTCAGTGCTGCCTGTCAGGATTATTTCTGTCTGATTTTTGATTCCAAGATATTTTAACTAAACATGAAGTAAAGTTTTGTGTTTATTCTTTGTCATTCTATCAGCTTTCGTCCCACACCACTGTAGTGTGTGTGTGTGTGAAGTGTGAAGTGTGTTGTGTGTTGTGTGTAGTGTGTGTGTGACGACACACAGACCCTCTGTGTTGCTGCAGAAAAGGTAACATGAGAGTCACAGGGATATAGACTTTCACTCAGACACAGACACACACACACACACACACACACACACACACACACACACACACACACACACACACACACACCTCCTCTCTGCAGAGAAAAAGCTCCTTTGTTGGTTTCAGGTCTAAATGTTGCAGCTTTGTGTTGTTGTTTTTTTCAATGTGAAGCTTTAAGGAACAAATGTCACTGAAATCCACTGTGAGACAGATTTACAGGATTTATTCCAGGAGGCCGGATTTCCCCGTGTTTATTCCTGTTCAGAACGATGACCACGCTGCTTAGATGTGATTTATTTGTTTCTTGGTGATGTTTTTCAGCGCAGGCGTTTTTGGCTTGTGACTGAAGACAGAGCTCTGTTGTACTTTCTGTCCCTTCTGGCTTCAGCAGTCACAGACACGACCATGACCATGTCTGAAGGTCTAAAGCTGATGACCGTGCTGTATTTGATTTGTTAATCTGTAAAAAGGTTTAAAAGCGTCAAATCACCTTTTTACAGGTGGGTATGTTCTGGACTCTTCTTGGTTGCAACCAACAACTTCCTGAATTCTGCTCAAAGCTCCAAAATAGTGAAACACACAAAAACAGTGAACTGTCCTTTTTACGAGATATGACGAGTTAATTGTTGAACTTTACAGGTGCTAGTAGGTGGATTGTATTATCTTTGAGCAGAGCCAGGTGAGCTGAGCCAGGTGAGCTGAGCCAGGTGAGCAGAGCCAGGTGAGCTGAGTCAGAACAGGTGAAGCTGTCCATTAAGAAAGAAGAAAAAAGTCCAACAAAACAAAACAGGAAAGAGGAATTTATTTTTTTCTGTCAGTCATCACCAACTAGTGTTTTAGCTGTAACACCAAACCTCACAATTCAAGCAGATTCAGAATGGGTGGGGGCTATATCTGTAATGCAAAGTCACCTTTTATTAGGTCACTTCACCCAAATCATGCTGAGCTGTCTGTGTCTGAGCGGCTCAGCTCTGTGTCAGTCGTCCTGCTGTCTGACACCAGACAGTCGTCTCTTTATGAAGCTGAATTATTATCATCATGTCGCAGGTGTCATTTTGTTCTGCTGCTGAGTCGTCTTTGATGTTGGGAATATAATCACACACACACACACAGTCTTTTTGTGTGGTTGGAAATGAGGCAGACATGACTCAGAGTTACAGACAGTCACTGTCACCAAATGTTTGGTTAATGATGATGAAGACGACACGGACCATTCACCAACAAAGAAACTGCTATCTCACATCACAA
>JBBMOC010000554.1:20774-30821 GCA_037975185.1 Centropyge bicolor
CACACACACACACACACACACACACACACACACACACACACACACACACACACACACACACACACACACACACACACAGACAGACACACACAGACAGACACACACAGACAGACACACACAGACAGACACACACACACAGACACACACACACAGACACACACACAGACACACACACACACACACAGACACACACACACACACACACACACACACACAGTTTGACACCACTGTGTGTGTGTGTGTGTGTGTGTGTGTGTGGCTGTGGTTTGCTGAGGATTGTTCAGTGATAATCATGGTGGTGAACCTCCTGCAGTCTGGCTCAGCTACAAACTTCTCTGCTCTTCTTTCCTCAAAGTTCCCTTTCTTCCTCTCTTTCTTCTTCTCTTTTTTCTTTTGTGTCCTCAAAGTGTGGACCAAATGTTGTGGCCGACTTGTGATGTTGATTATTTGATCAGATGCTCTGAGTCGTGTACTTGACCATGTTGGATTCTATTAAGGCTGCAACTAACAATTCCTGTCTTTTATTTTCTTGTTGAATCAGTTTACCATGTGATCTCTAATAGTCCGACCAACAGGCCCAAAACATGATGTTCATTTTGCGGTTTCATAAATCAAAGAAATGCAGCTGAAAGTCTTTACTCTTCTCTTTGTTTTCTGCTCTTCCTCCAGTTTCTCTCCTTTGCTCTTGTTCCAGTACATTCAGGAAGTGATCCAATAGATTTTAAATTTCATATTATAAATCTTTCATTCTGAATTAAGACATGTTTAAGTTGACCAAAGCTCTCACCTAAAGGTCCATTGAGTAGCTTTTCTGGAGCTTTTGAACCTTTATTCTTGTTTTCTTTGTTCTCTCATGCTCTTTTCCTCTCCATCACCATCCTCTCCTCTTCATCCTCCTCTTCCTCACCACATGGCCGGTCTGGTTCTGATGACATCACAGCCTGGGAAGCAGCGGGGTGAGGTCATGCGAGGCTAAACGCTGCAGTGTGTTTGTCAGTGTGTGTCCTGTTTATGCATGCAGACGTAATGCCAGATGTGTGTGTGTGTGTGTGTGTGTTAATGACAGGGCAGCGCTGTGCCGGTTACTCAGCTCTCTTGCGGTTCTCATGTTTTCACGTTTCTTCTGCTGTTTGTTCGGATCAAACTTCATCTAGCTCGGTCTTTTTGCATTATTATGCTTTATTATATGTAATTAAAGTTAAATCTCATTGTATGTTAACTTGATATTATTCCTCGTTGCTGGTGAAACTCCTGTCTGAAACTACTCCACCTTACATTGGACGTAGTGGACCAGAGGATTGGACTTGTCACTAACAGTGCCCTACCCTCAACCATAAAACAATCTGTTGCTCTTGGGAATGCTTCAGCCTCTACTGCCCATCTGTGGTGCACCACAAGGCTTCGTTTTAGGCCCACTATTGTTTTCTATAAAAAAGATGTGGCAAACCGTCAAAACTGAATTCATAATTCCATAAATCACACATTCAGTCCTCCCTCTGCTACTGAATATACTACCACTGAATACTGGTCCCATCCCACTTTTATCTCAATCACCCAAAGGTCTATATTATGTAGATTTACTGGTGATGGCGGCTGACAGTGGAGGAGACTGTTCCTGTCTGTTATTGTTGCGGTTTGTGTTATTTATTTAGTCTGTGGTTATGTGAGACCCTTTTAGCTGAAGTGTGGTTGGAGTTGTGCAGCTCTTTGTGTAGTTCTGTCCCGAGCCGGATCATTGTTCCAGAGAGTGACCAGTAAACCTCATCATGACAGTCTTTATCAGCATTAACCCTTTGGCGTAGCAGATCCTGACTCTCTGCAGGACCGACTTCACAGTTTGAGTAAATATACTCGCTGGTAAATAGATCGATATCTTACTCCCTGAAGCTGTTTTCTAGCTTTAGGTCGTTAACTTCCTGCTTTTTGATTGAGCTGACTGTGAATCCCAGAGTGGAATTTTGAGTTACTGTTGCCTTCCTGTAGAGTGGACTGAAGTGAACTGAAGGCTTTATGTTGGGCTGTAGTACCTGAAGCAGTTTTTGGTTGTGTGGAATTGGACTCTTTGATGTTTAAAAAAAAAAAAACATTGCAAATATAAAACAAATGTTCGTTTCTATGCTGATGATACAAAGCTGTATATGCTGGGGCTCAGTCCTGCTTTCTCTCTTTAAAGGTGCATGGAGGTTTGTGTAATCAGTCGAAAATTATGTTTACAGTGTTTCTTGGAAAAATGCGTTGTGTATGGCCTTGAGGTTTCACAAAAGTATGGAATGCATTTAGTTATTTTTAATATTTAACTTGCATTGTTTACACCCATGTTTACTTCCTTCCAGTGTTGTCCTTCTCCGCCTTTCTTGGCGCGTTGCTATGTTTCTTGGCACGTTACTGCCACGAACTGTAGAACCGCAGAACAGCAGAACGCTGGTGGAAGGAATGTCGCCCACGTGCTCGCTCACATGCGCAATACAAATAAAACCAGGACCCACCTGAATAAACATTGCTCCATAGTGCTACTTGTGGTCAGAACTCCACAGGGTGTCGTTTTAAAATGTGTATTTAAAATTAGCTGGTTGCTGTCCTCTGCTGCCCTGGAGAAAGTTCAGACTTAAGCAATTACAGTTTTCCCCCTCGACCGCAGTTCATCCCAGGAACATCAAGAATCTCAAGCTATTTTTATTTTCAAAATTGATTTCATAATCTACATTCAAGGCTGAACCGGGTCTGGCCTGACCACTTATGAACCGGGTCTTGGTCTGAGGTTCTTCTGGCTGTTCTGGATTTCACCTCTTTAACCAACACTGGACACTTTCTAGTTCCCAAATTCCCAAAAAGTTATTTTTTCTTGGTTCCTTCACCTCTTTGATTCCTCGTGAATGAGTGTGAAAGGCATGAGAGCAAGTTTTTCTTCCACTTTGATCTTTCTCTCTCTTCATCTCTGCAGCTGTTTGAGTCCGACCAGCGACCAGATTAAAGAGAGAGCGAGACAGAATGACACACTGTATCTCGCTCGCCCCTCATTAACCAAATCAAAGACATTAAAAGCCTCTTGCCTCCTTCTCTGCGCCTGTAATCTGGGTGTTTTTGGTGGGATCGCCCCCTCTGAGCTGCTGCTGCATGACTCATGTGACTCGCATTAAGCTGCACCGTTATTACAGCAATGCATCATGCGGTGATGTCATCAGTGGGTGCCACGGTTTGGGAGTGCCGACATGATGCTATGGGGCAAGGCCGCTGACTTCCCTGGAAATGGTTCACATGTTCGACCTTGAAAGTCGGTTTTAAGTGATCAGTCATTTTAAAACAAGTCGAACGCCGCCGGAGGCCAAAAGGATCAGTTCACCCAAATTATTAGAAACATACTTCCTCACTTACCTCGAGTCATACTGAACCATGCTGAAGACATTTCTGCCTCCGCCCTGATACAAGGCTGGTTAACTTTGCTGCTCAGGGCATTGAAATATGAGTCTTTCCCTTTACTCCTGATAACCCACAGAACATGATGTCAGCTGTTTCCATAGGAACCGTTTCTTCCATCCATTCGCCTCCATTTTATAAAGGAAGTTAAAGTATTCTGTGAAAGGTGACACGCTCAAACCGTGAACATCAAAACACCTGCACCAATTGTTTTCTGTCACCACGAAACGGCAACATACTGAAGCACAAGTTCCTCATTTTGGGAAATAAACCGAGACAGGTTTGATGTTTACCTCTGTTTCTAAGGCAAGAATGAAAAATGTGAAATGCATGATTCCTCTTCCCCTGTCGAACATCAGGGGCCAACAATGACAGCAGTGTTATCTTTTCAAAATAAAAGCTTGAACAGTTGGAGAATTGGAGGAAGATGCTGTAGAACTGAATTGATTAATTATTGCATTAGATTATTGGGATGTAATAAAAAATCTAAATGGAAAAATGTGATGACACAAGTTTATGATGTCAGACAACACATTAATACAATAATAGTTAAATTGTACTGTTCATTGTAAAGACTTCTGACATTTGATTAAGCTGAATGTCATTAAGATAACATGCACTGATATATAGAGTTAAAAATACAAAGTAAAGGGAAGATTGATCTTCAGATGATGATGATGATGATGATGAAGATGGTCTTTGCTGTTGTTAACATGATCACTCTCACAGCACTGAGGAGTGATGTCACACACCTGGAGCAGAGTGTGGCTTTATTTCCCCCGTCAGTGTTTTCAGTGAAAGACGTCTGTCATCAGTTTGAAAAGTGTGTTTACGGTTGTGTTTAAATTGAGTGTTTGTTGATTAATGTGGAACATATATGGAGACAGATTGGTGTGTTTGTGTGTGTGTGTATGTGGCTTTTGTTGCTTTGCCACCATCCATTGGGTCCTGGGAGGGGTGCGGGGTGTTGAAGTGTGTGTGGTGAATTGGGGGGTGGGTGGGCGGGGCTATGATCTCACCATTGAGGAATCTGTGCACCGTGGGTGAAACCTTCCACACACACACACACACACACACACACACACACACACACGGTAGCTCCACATCCTGTTTACCACCACAGGTACCTCCTGTCCTCTTTTTTTTAAAGGGGATTTCCACCCAAAACTTACTTTCCCCACCAGACTTCAGCATAATTTTTCAGCTTTTCCACTTTAACTTTTTTTCCTCCTAATGAGCTCCAATGGTCCTTTAAATGGAGATTGATGGCTCATTCATTCATTAATGGCTGTGCAGTTCGTTAACTTTGGCTGTCTGGGGAAAATACTGTTAAACTCTCTTTAATTCATATTTCTAAAATGATAATTTCTCTAATGAGCCTGCAGTAATTGATCCAACCAGTTACTGAATAATTGTTCACAGCTGGTGACTCATATTTAAAAAGTATAAAGTAAATCACTGAGCTTCTCTTCAGCGTTCATTCGTTAATTTGTTTATAAGAAATGTCAGTTAGTTCATTAACATGGGATTTGATTAGATTCATTTATGGGACACGGTTGTGTTAAATTTTGCAGAGTCATGAAATGTGTTATGAAGCTGAATAACTGATGAAGACGACGGGGAGTCTTGGCTCCGTCTGATGGGGGGCGGGACATACTTTCAGGATGGCGGTGGGCTGCGTGCTGGCTGACATCAGCGTGACGATCGGCCTCAGGCGTCGACTGTTCTGTGCCGTTCAGCAGTAAATTGTTGGGTACGAAGCCGAACATGTGTGTGTGTGTGTGAGTCAGTGATGTCGTCATGGCGTCGAGGAACAGCTGTTGTCAGTGGGACAGGAGCTGCGTCTCACATTCATGTCATGTAATTGTGTGAAGAGCAGGGACCTGATTCGGATCATCCTTCAAAGTTGAATCTCAGAACATGATGCCTGTATTTCCCCTCCTGTGAGGACAACAACACGGGCGGCTGGAAAGTTTTACAAACCGTCTTGTGTGATGTGTTTCCTCAACATTGCTCTGCAGCTCCCAGCTTACATACTGTTGGCTAAATGGGTGAGTGTGTGTGTTCCTGAGCCAGAGCAGACTGAAGCTCCGCCTCTTATCCGGGCGTCTGCTGCTCTCACTAGTTCGGCTGTCAGGGCTGGAACCATTGGTCTAAACTGGCATCTCCACTCTGAGGGTTCAACCCTTAAAAACAGCATCACACAGACTCATCTGTGCAGCAGCTGTTTGATATTGGCTCTATGTTTCTACCACATGTTGTGTTTATGTCATATGGAGCTATATATAGAGAATACATCACCAGTTAAAATTAATTTTTATTATTTTCTACATCATAGGTTAAAAAATGTAAAGCACAGTGTTTTATATTTTAGATTTTTTTTATTGGCAAACCTTTTGTTTCGATGGCAGCTTCACACACTTTGCTCACACGCTGACCTCATGAGGTCGTCACCTGGAAGGGTTTTCCAGCAGTGTTGAAGGAGTTGGCTGCGTTTCCTTCACTCTGCAGGCCGACTCCTCCCAGACCGTCTCAGCTGAGTTTATGTTGGGTGACTGTGGAGAGCGGGTCGTCCGACGCAGCCCTCCATCACTCTGCTTCCTGCTCAGGCAAAAACAAATGATGGTCCCACAAAGCACAAACCAGGGGGGGTGACATGTTGCTGCGAGTGATGTGGAAGCCCTGATGGTTAAGTGTGACTTGAGTTTTAAATAAATGTCCTCAGGGGTCCGTCCTGGGCCTCATCCTGTTCTCTGTGTTCTACTCTGCAGGTCTGATGTGTCAGGTCAAACACTGATGTTCCTCTGGACTAGAGCTGTGCGATGTGAAGTAAAATCATAATCCCGATTTTTTTTTTTTTCCACAAAAAAGTCGATTTTCGATTTTATTTAAATTTTTTGGTAAAACTGAAAAAAGACATTTATTTCAAATGTGTTTTTTCGGACAAAATCGCTCCTAGCGTCCGACATGTTGTAGTGAGGGGAAACAGGAAGTAAAGGCAGGCACGCAGCAGGCACAGGCAGCACGGTGATGTTTTACCGTAATGACCATAGTAAAGGAGGAAAATCGTTTTGACTGATGTCATGTTTTTTCCACATCGAGCAAATTAAACATCGCAATAACGATGTGAATACGATTAATGGCCCAGCACTAGTATGGACTGATTAGATGTTGAAACTAGATTAGTCTGAAGTGAGAGCAATTTAATCTATTAGGTTTTGCACTGTCAAAGTTGTGTATTTTATAAGAACCATTTAAATTAGAATTGTGTTTGCACCTTGTATCCTGAACATTGCACATAATCCCAGACATGACGTGTAATATCTTATAAATGTTGATGTGTCATCATAATAAGTCGACCTGACGAGTGACGGCAGCAACATGTGATCGACACCTTTTAATTAGTTGGTTAGTGGGTTACTAGTCTGACTGGATCCAGCAGACTGGGATCACGGAGCAGGTACGTCTGCGGCTGCTTTCGGCTGGTTATGTAACTTCCTGTCGCAGCGAGCGAGGGTGTGCCATGCTGATAAGAGAAGCCTTCAGTTCCAGCCCCGTTCACCTTTACACACAGACTTTGTTCACACTCACTTTATCTCTGCCTCACTTTCCGTTTCTCCTTGTGCGCATTCTTTGTCTCTCCTAAGACAAACTGAAACCCTCCCCGCCCCCACGTCTGCCTGAGTGTCCTTGTTGCCTGTGTTGTTGTGTCTCCATAGACACGGGTCAACACATCAGCAGGTATCTGAGGCTCAAACACTGTTCATCTGACGCAGATCCGGCCTCAATGAAACCGGGACCTTTGTGAATGGATTAGTGGGCCGATAAATCTGAGTGAAGGAGGAGGCGGCGGTGAGGGCGGGGGCACCTCCTCTGTGAGCCTTTCATGGTCGTAGCATGTTAACATACAGGTCTGGAGGGGGTGTGGGTCAGTAGATGAGGGGCAAAGGAAACACAGGAGAGTCCAGTTCCAGACAGACCCTGATCCTCTCAACACTTCTAGTCCTTTAATTTTTACTCAGACTGGTTTTAATCCTGCCAGTCCAGTGTCTGAAAACCACTGCTATTTGG
Organism: Centropyge bicolor; assembly: GCA_037975185.1. Lineage (NCBI taxonomy): Eukaryota > Metazoa > Chordata > Actinopteri > Pomacanthidae > Centropyge > Centropyge bicolor. The sequence goes on from JBBMOC010000554.1 coordinate 28,260, forward strand.
ACTCTATGAGGTCCAGGACTCTCAGGACCCCCAGTGGCACGATTGTGTTTAAGTCCAGTCAGTTCCTTTAAAACATGGAGGATATGACTGATAGCAGTTGATATCACCTGTCCAGGTGTGTGTGTCTTGGCATGGAGTATTCATGGTTGTGTTCTTTGGAGCAAACCCAGAACATTCCAGCAGCGTTGTTCCCTTTGAAGAATGTAAAACGTTAGTTGAAGATTGGTCTTTTTTTGTTAAGTAGATAAGTGGTTTGCAGCTCCAAATAAGCAGAATGCTGAGTTATGTTTGTGTCCTCAGACCTGTGAGTGAGTCACATGAGGAGGATGAGGGAGGAGGGAGAGGTCGGGTTAGGCAGCAGGAAACAGTGCTGCAGATTATTGGAGCTGTTTAAACCTCTGTTCCACACGATTTCTGTCACACACACACACACACACACACTTGTCCCTCTATACTTGTGAGGACCCTCATTGACATAATCACTCTTAGTCTGAACCAAGCGGCAACCTCCGGCACTGAAAAATGAAGCCAATGCTGAAGTGCAAAAAAGCTGCAGTTCCTCGAATAACCACTAGAGCAGGCCGCAGAAGGGAGTCAATTACATTTGAGCCCCATGTTAAAATGTCCGATTTTACCACAGAAAAAAACATATTTACAGCCTGGTTCAAAACATGGCTCTAGTCTCATAAGCTGTTTTTCTACTCCATGACAACTCTGGGGGGCGAATTTTTTTATAAGGCGTTCGTTTAAAATATACAGCATACATCATTATGCACAATTCATAGCTGTCAATCTAAGTGGCGCCACTTTGATTGACAACTAGCCACTGACGGTCTAAAGGGCGTCACCCCGGCTAATTCTAGTCACTGAGTTTGGGAAAGAGATGGTCGTGGGGTTAGCCGGCTAGCAACAATATTTAGCATTTAACCTAGCTAGTTAGCCGTAGCTAGTTTGATTATTTCGAATAAAGCAGCTTTTTTCAGCCAATAGCGTTCATTCGACCCGCCTCAGCTCCGCCCTCGCTCCACCTCTTTGTCCATATTTGGAGTAACCGGAGGTAGGCTACCAAGATGGCTACGCACTACGATTTGCTTCATTTTTGCTCTTCAGAAACCTATGGGTGACGTCACGGACACTACGTCCATATTTTATACAGTCTATGGTCTGAACCCTCAACAGCTCTTTAAAGGTCTGTCCAAAAGTGACGACCAGCCAACGTGTCCTCACTTTCCAACAATGTCCCAAGGTCTAAAACTTGAATTGATGTGTAACACGCACACACACACCCCTGACCCGTGAGCTTTGTTGATTCTACAAATATTCCTGTGTTTTTGTTGTTTTGCTCTTATGTCATTGTTTTGAGTCACTGCTCTTAACTTCCCTCCCTCCGTCTCTCTCTCGCTCTCTTTGTCTCTCTTACTCTCGTCCTTTATGTGAACAATAGGCTGCCATGGCAACAGCCTCGTTACTCACAAAACTGTGTCGGCAAGGACGCACACACACACACACACACACACACACACACACACACACACACACACAGACAGAGTTTAGTTCCCATTATGTCCTGAACTGTTTGAATGAAACTAAGTTCAAAGGGAAAAAATATTTTAAGGTTAAACAGTAACATTTCACCTGAACTACAAACGACATGATCTCCAAACCTGGACTAATAAAACCCAAACTGTCCACATGGCAACCTCGGTGTCAGGACCCTCTGAGGGATCACAAATACATCTGAGGCGTCACCATTTATTAACAGGAAGAAAAGCAGAATGGAAAACATGCACGCTACACAAAGATTGTCAATATGCTGTATGAGTCGTCTTCACATTCAGTCAGACCGATTCATTCAGACCAACCAAAACCTTAGTTTGAACTGGTGCTAATGGGTCAAAAATAGCTGAACACAAGCCGGAGAGCTTTAGAACCAGGCAGCGAGGAAAGACGCTGTTTTGTAAATTGGCTGAACCAACCATTTAAGGTAGAAAAAATAAGCTGCCTACAGGTATGAAAGCACCAATTTAGAGATAAGTACAATCTTTAACTCTTTCTCATGCGGTAACAAAACAATGATGTCACCGCTTTAATGGTTTGTTAGCTCTGCACCTTGTTTCAATAAAGAAAGTGTCTCATCGGTGACTGATCGGCGTTAAAGTGAGTGAGTGAGCTCATGTGTGGGTGGAGCTGCGTGTGTGTGTGTGCGTGTGTGTGTGTGTTTAAAGCCGCTGATGCACTGACAGGATGTTTGCCGGGGGGGGTGGCCGGTGACACACACACTCACAGGTGTGGCAGATCATCCATGGAGGGAGGCATTATGGGAGAGAGCCTCCGAGAGATTAGTGAGAAATGAGAAGTATAACAATTAAACAGGTGGAGAAGGGTTGGAGGAGGGATGAGTGACAGGAGCTGAAATAGATGGAGAAAAAGAGACAGGAACGCAAAGAGATAACTGAGTGTGTTGAGTCTGGCAAAAAAAAGAGAGATTCAGAATGTGGACAGCAGGATGTCGCAACCTCTCCTGTGTGTGTGTGTGTGTGTGTGTGTGTGTGTGTGTGTGTG
>JBBMOC010000555.1:0-30810 GCA_037975185.1 Centropyge bicolor
GGGGGGGGGGGGCAGAGTGTGTTTTGTATGAGTCAGCCCTGTTAAGGCCGTTCCATACAGAGCAGTGGCTGCAGCTGTGCTCTGTGTCTCTGTGCTGGCAGATGATACAGTGGCTCTATTGTGAGTCTATTGTGAAGCTTTTATCACGCCTGCTGAGCCAGTGGATACAGAGGAGCAGATTAACTAAGCCTTTGCACTTTGTTTTAGACACATTCTGCAACCAGAGACATGTGTGTTATTTGTCGAGCAGGTGCACCGGCCTGGACGTCTCATCTGTGGCTGGACTGTGGTTTCCTGAAGACACATGTAAACATCTCTGTGTGCTACTGGTGATCACAGGCCACAGAGGAAAGAAACGTCCCATATATTAGCCACACCTCATGTGGACGTGAGCATCAAGTGAACTGACTGCTTCATATAGGGATTGAACTGTTTCAAATGGAAAATAAAACCTTTATAGGTACTCAACATGCGTGTCTCCAAATAGTACCTGAGCACATCTGATTCCATGAAGCCTGGCGAAGCAGCATTTTGTCATTGTTTATTTGTTTAATAGGGACAAAAAATGATGTAAATGCATCCTGGTTATTTCATCTGTAGTCTCTACAGAAGGATCCATCATGAGGAACGATTCCAAAAATCACAAATAAAATCACACATTGGATTTATTAAGTTACACACAATTTACATAGGCAGCTTCTGCATAAAATAGCAGGTCTAAAGAGTGTGTTTAAGAAAACTTCTAGTCAGTAATCTGTGAAGCTTTTGACCACTGCTGTTGCTGTTGATTAATGATTTGATCAGTGCATTGCAGTGTGGTATGTTTTCTACCAGCTGAGTCATTTGAGTCACACAAACACTAATATGAAAGTTCGTCATGCAAATCAGCAGCTCTTTGTCATCTACAGAAGAGTTCTGGTGATGGACAGTCAGTGACCGCCGCAGGTGCATCTGTCCAAACAGAAAAAGCACTGCAAAATGATTCAACATGTCAGCTGGAACAGTCTGAATAATCATGACCTCATATGTCAAGAAGAAACAGCAGGAACAAGCTTTAACCAAGCGGCAACCTCCGGCGCTGAAAAATGAAGCCAATGCGGAAGTGCAAAAAAGCTGCAGTTCCTCGAATAACCACTAGAGCAGGCTGCAGAAGGGAGTCAATTACATTTGAGCCCCATGTTAAAACGTCCGATTTTACCACAGAAAAAAACATATTTACAGCCTGGTTCAAAACATGGCTCTAGTCTAAGCTGTTTTTCTACTCCATGACAACTCTGGGGGGGGGCGAATTTTTTTATAAGGCGTTCGTTTAAAATATACAGCATACATCATTATGCACAATTCATAGCTGTCAATCTAAGTGGCGCCACTTTGATTGACAACTAGCCACTGACGGTCTAAAGGGCGTCACCCCGGCTAATTCTAGTCACTGAGTTTGGGAAAGAGATCGTCATGGGGTTAGCCGGCTAGCAAAGATATTTAGCATTTAACCTAGCTGGTTAGCCGTAGCTAGTTTGATTATTTTGAATAAAGCGGCTTTTTTCAGCCAATAGCGTTCATTCGACCCGCCTCAGCTCCGCCCTCGCTCCACCTCTTTGTCCATATTTGGAGTAACCGGAGGTAGGCTACCAAGATGGCTACGCACTACGATTTGCTTCATTTTTGCTCTTCAGAAACCTATGGGTGACGTCACGGACACTACGTCCATGTTTTATACAGTCTATGGCTTTAACCAACAAACTGGAGTAGATGAACTATTTCAGCTTCATTCTGAGCAGCTTTTGTCTTTGATCATTATTTGGCACAGGGATAGTCCAGCATGGCAACGTCCTGCTGTTGGCTGTGAAGGAAGCTAACGTGCCCTGAGCTGTTATGAACACCTACTAGTGCAGCCATGATACACACTTCACCGCAGTGCTGGCCATGATCTGCCCGTGCCAGGTGCTCCTCCTGGACCTGTCAGTGATCAGCAGGATCCTCAGGCAGGTGGCAGCTGCTGGCTGTGATGCTGTCAGAGCAGACGGAGGAGGAGACCACACTGAGCATCGCTGTCACAATGCGAGCCACACAAAGAGGTGACACGCTGTCGCCCCAGCAGCTGTATTAAATAGCTGGAGTGTGATGCTGTGGCCCGTGCTGTGACATTGTTAAATGGACTGCGTGCTGGTGAGTGACACCACTTAGCGTGACACCAGGAGGCCGATGAAAACACACAGGCTATATTTTGTAGCGAGCTGAGCCCGTCAGCTTGTTGTCGATGTGAGAGTCTTACGCTCTCCATTTCTACTATAAATACACCCCAATAAGAGATTTACATGTCAACAAGCAGCAGCCAGCCATCAGAGAAAAGATGAGGGAGAATCACCGCGAGCAGGACCGTGATCTCTCACAAAACAACTTTCTGCGCTGCAAAGGAAATATTGACAGCTGTGGCCCAGCATCGCATGGCCTCGCCAACATGTAGCCACCATCATAAAATCTGATTCAATAATTGAAGCAAAACAGAGAAGCTGAAAGATTGCCTTTGACATTGTAGTCTCAGCCACTTTCTGCTCTGCCATATCTATTTCAGGAATCCTGCCGGCCAAGCCAAGGCTGTAAAACCAAAGCTGGACTTCAGATGTTAAAGCCATCAGCTGCGTGTGTGTGTGTGTGTGTGTGCACGTGCGTGCAGACATACAGTGGATGAGCTTACATGGCCGGTTGTATCAGATGCCTGCAGTACTTGCAGTCCATAGCTAAACCGTGGTGCTTCACCATTCCATCATCTTTATTCACCCGTGTGATAAAACCCCTGGCCGCTGTCGGAGACGAGGAGATGGAAAAAGACGTGATGAGCCTCTCTGCTTACCGTGGCCCGTCCTTTCACCAGGATGTGATCACCCACACCACCTTTAAATGCATATTCTCTTCCTTCCCTCTGCTCGTATCCAGACAGGCAGACAGTCCCAGCTCGGTGTTTGAAGAAAAGTCAACTTCAAAGCTGATATCATTATTATTCTTATATGAGCAATGGATCAAATGAACTCACAGAGTCTAACTTAATGAAATACAAATGTTGTTTGAGGGATTTTTTGTTGTTGCTGTTGACTTGTTATTTGTTGCATAATGTCCTTGTAAATACTGATTGTAGTATTTACACACAAGTTAAAAAATGACTTGGCTCCTTCAGGCTTCTCCGTGCGAGCAGCAGCTCGGGTCAGTCTGTCCTTCTGAGTCACTGACCCAAGGTCACAGTCAGACATAACCTCTCTGATATCCATGTTTTATGTCGTTCACCTTTGACCCCTCGGTGTCAGAGGTCAGACGGACCACACACACCTCTTGCAGCAGGTGAGCATGAAGTGTGGAATCTCATAACTTTTACAAGTCTGGAGGCAGGTGGCGCTAAAGAGACTGCTGCTATTTCAGCACCTGTCCTCTGCATGTGAGATAATAAAGAAACACTTAGATATCAGAGTGAAACTAAAGTCTGAACGTCTCTGGAACTTTCCGTCCGTTTCCAGGCCATGTGGGAATGGATTCTGAGGAGCTCTCCAGTGAACAGTGTTTCCATGAGAACACGGTGGTTCTGAAGGTGCTGTTTACACACGCAGCCAGACGTCGCTGATAGTTGGACATTTATGCTCTTGAGCAAGGCTTCGGTGGACGTCGGCGGTGATTCATGCCCCGTGCCCACTGCTCCCAGGGAACAAGCCCTAAATTATCTGAAGGGGAAAAGGGCTGCCAGACTGAAAATTAAGGAGGAAAAAACTTTTCAACGTGAATTATTCACTGGTCACGACTCGGGGGCCTCAGACGTCCCTTTACTGCCTGCATGGCCCCCAGCTTCAGAACGCGTCTCCCTCCCCACTCTTTTTTTTTTTTCCCTGCGTCGTAGAACAGTCTACCAGCGCAGCGCCCTTCGATCCACTCGCTCTACTTGTTTTATTATCACTCCTGAGATGTCAGCACAGACTGCTCTTTGTCACCTCCCAGAGTTGCTCTGAATTCTCTCTGTGGCTGTTTCTGTGGAGGCGTATACAGGCCCGCACGGTGGAAATGACATCTGCTCCTCACAGGAGTCTGGCGGGGACGGCGAGCGAGCGCTGCCATTTGGCAAAGCCATCAGGAGCACTTTACGTGTCTGACCTTCACGTGTCTACATGCAGTAAATATAACCCCCTTGCTTTGTGGATGAGCCCTGGGCACTCTGACTTCCAGAGGGGGAGGCGGGGGGAGGAGAGCGTGAGAGACAGAGGTGGAAAGAGAGAAGTTTAGCTGGGGAACATTTTTGTGTTAAAAAAAAAAAATCATCTTAGTATGAATCACACAGCAGGGCGGCGACGTCTAATCCACCTTAGTGAAATTCACAATATTTTCCAAAATTAAATTCTGGTAATGGCTATCATCACGTCGGTGTTCACGGAGAATTTATGACCTTCAGCTGACAGCTTGTTGCGCTTCTCTTTGGCCTGTGTTACAACCAGTGAAATGTTTTCATGCAGCTTTAAGAAAATGGTTTGTAGGTTCACATTATATATGAATGAACAATATTCCAAGAGTTTAAATGATTCTATACATTTACAGTATCTTTGACCTGGCGCTGGATACGGTTTCATTTGTCCACATTTGTGCCTCCACAGTGAAGGTGAATTCAACTTTGTATTTTTCACAGCATTGAAAAACTGCAGTAACAGTGTCCCATGTCCTGTGTACTCTGATATTCCACTGTCATCACCATGAACTACTGTCTTCCAAAGATAGATGATAGAATACATCAACTGTACATGTTACTGCTCAGCAACTATGTAGGTTTTTTTTTCATCACTTGGAATAATTAGGAATACTTACTCTTAATGTATTACCCTGATTACTGCTTTTTAAATAGCAAAGAATGTACTGAGTAATGCAGTAGCAGTTCAGTAATGCATCATTTAAACAAAGTCCAAATCAGTAAAGTCAATGATGAAAAATGTTACTGATACACAGAAAATACAAAAACTTCTAATTGCAAAAGTTGTGATTGTATGAATACATGTTTAAACTGTGCATAAAGTACTAGTGTGCGGGGTGAGCCAGGTTCCGGTCAGGGTCTGTGTCACTCCGCAGATGGATGCTCCAGAGCTGAAAGCTTCCCTCGGCAGCACATCTGGAGGCCAGCAGCGACTCTCGGTCCGAGTCCGGCAGACCACCTCCTTTCTTCAGCTCACACTCGGCTGCTCCTCAGCTCGCTTCATCTCGCCTTGACTCGCTCAGCTCAGCCCTGGTTTATTCAGTCTATGGTTGAGCCACAGCTCCGTCACACTGTGGCTGTGTCGTAAAACTGATCCCACATTATCATTAAAGTCAGGTCCGGTAAATATACTTATTTGTTAATTGGAGGCGTTTTAAATGTTTTGTATTGTGTAAAATCTACTGAAAATGGGCATTAAGATGTTTATTAAGAGACATATTGAGAAATCTGTACCGAGGTCAATGAAGGATTGAGTAATGGTATTTTAAAGCATTATTTATCTCACAGTAAAACCAAAGCAAATAATGGTTAAAATGGCAACATACTCTGGCGATGTCTGGTGTTTCTGCACTTTCACCCATCACTGCTCGTATTCATTACTCAGTTCTTCCTCTGTTTACACCAGCTTTGAAAAACACATCACTTCCTGTGTTCTTGAGGAAGAGCGACAAGCGATGGCGTCAGAAGAGCAAATCTAAATGTTTGCATGAGAGACAGAGAAGCATGTTTTTTTATATATCCACTCAATAAGTGGTAAAATTCACTTCCATTGTGTTTTCACGTCAGCATGTTCTTTCTCATGTTAGACTCTTTGAGAAAACGTGGCCCCGAGCTTCGGGCTGTAATGGATTTCAAACTCTTTGACCTTTGCCCCAGGAAGCATGTCTTGGTGTCGCTGGATGTTTAAACGCACAGACTGACAGAAAACAAACGTTAGTGTCAATGAAAATGTAAATCATTTAAACTTGGTGAAAGCTCTCTGTGCCCCTGGGAGCGGGAGGGGGGCGTGCTGCAATAACAGCAGAGAGAAAGCTGCCATTCATGATGGTTTTCAACAAAACCCCCGCAATGTGTCGCTTCCTAACACGAACAACAATCAATGGTCAGCTGTAATTAGACAGTACATTCCTGTTACTGGCCCTATACATGCATCATTATTCTGCTGTTGTGCCTATATTTAATTGATAATCAAGTATTGGCCAGTCAGTGTTTCCTTCTTATTATAGGCTGAATATTATGTTGTAGGCTTCATCTTGAATAATTACTGCAGTTGTCCATTGGAACCTTTAACATTAATTCAGTATGTAATTAAGTATGCACTCACAAATTCTTATTTTCTTATTGAAAATGTGACTGATTGGTTGTATTTTCTGCATGTATTGTGAAAAAACATCACACATATTTAAGCTCGACAATTCAGTTCTGCAGCTGTCAAATTTTCGCTTAAGATCCACTTACTCTAAATGTTCATTATTATTCTGATATGCTGAGCATTTTTAGAGCTTCCCTCTGTCTGAAAGGTTGAGCTTTGACTTGTAAGTCAACAGGGCTGATAGATCCTAATAATTAGGACTTCATTGTGTTATATAAAATGTGACTTGATTTATGTTTGTACTAGTGCTGGGCGATTAATCGTATTCACATCGTAATTGCGATGTTTAATTTGCTCGATGAAGAAAAAACATGACATCGGGCAAAACGATTTTCCCCCTTTACTATGGTGGGAGCGAGTTTGTCCAAAAAAACACATTTGAAATAAAAGTCTTTTTTAGTTTTACCAAAAAATTGAAATTAAATCGAAAATCGACTTTTTTGTGAAAAAATTCGGGATTATGATTTTAGTCGACATCGCACAGCTCTAGTTTGTACCTCACTTACCTGAGAGAGCTTTCAACATTTGTGGATCATATTATTTTTCAATTTATTTATTACAAATCATATAAGATTTGGGTTTCACTTACTTGAAATGTGTCCACTGTGTCAAACAGAGACCAGTGGCCATTAAATCCTCCATAGAGGGTAAAGTGTGTATGTGTCCTGTGTGTGTGTGTGTGTGTGTGTGTGTGTGTGTGTGTGTGTGTGTGTGTGTGTGTGTGTGTGTGTGTGTGTGTGGGTCCAGACTGGACAGATAGGGTTACACAGTGAATCTGTGACTGAAGAGCTGCTGGACGGATTGCTATAAATTGACTTGCCATGCTGACATGCTGCTCTCTTTGAGGTCTCCTTTTTACAGCATAAACGCTCTGTCAGTCAGCACAGACAGTTCAGCGTAGATGGAGCAGATCCCAGTTTAATCTCTCCCCAGGCACAACGCTACTTACATCAGATCCTGTCCACAGGAAAATGCCACTGACCCTGATGGTACAGGTTGGGAAAGTAGTTCATGTGTTCGCTGGCTGCACATCGTTCCACCAACACTGAACTGCCTCAGTTTCTCAGATACAGGTGATCCAGATGAGAGAAATAATCTGACTAGTTAAATTGAACTTCAGTGGTTTGGGCTTTATAGGATTTTATGGATTGCATGTGATTTTATAAATCTGAGCCATTCTCCTGATGGCGATCCTCTGTACCCCAGTTTTCTTATAGCCCCTATCTGTAGGAATGGATTTGTCTTTGGCGGCTCCTAGTGGTAGTGTCTAAAATTATATTGTATAATACAACAACCCAATCCACTATATATGTATTTTACCATATTCATTGTCAGTAAGAGGCTGAAAACAACACATACACTGAGCCAGGCTTTCACTGACATTTTCTTTTTTTTATTTGTTGAAAAATGAGAGAAATCCTACATAGGGGCTTTAAAAGTGAGGGTAAATTGTTTGTGCTTAATGTAACATTCAAATGCAGTTCTTGTATAGTGACTTCATAGAACTACTGTCAAGGACATTGGAGTAGTATTTTAAGATCATGCTGATGTTTACGCTGGGTGCTATGGTTACGGATTCAGAGGTCAAGTCTTCATGACATCAGCTAAGAGTCTTCACTGGGCTTCACAGGAGAAGAACTTTGGTTCTTTGGGTCCATCTGCACCACTGAGGTCTATTGATTGGACTGCACAAAATTGCAAAGCCACTTCATCTCCTGTAATCTGTAAAAGGAGACACATTTCACATTGTGCATTGACAGCATTCATGTGCAAAAGCTCTGCTCTTTGTTGGTGCTGCCAGTTGGAGATCAGGTTGAGAGAACGAGTCCAGGGAAATAAAGCCGAGGGCTCAGGAGCTTACGTGCAAAAAATCGTCCGATGACCCTCTCCCCCCCACTCTTTGTCCCCTCAACTCATCTCCCCATGCACCCTGTGTCCCGCTAAATTTAGCTTGTGTATTTGGGGCAGCCGCTCGTTCTCATCCTCNGTGTGTGTGTGTGTCTGGCCTGGCTGGGTTGTGTTTTGCCAGCTGTTTGGAGGGAAAGCCTGATCCCATGTGACCTGGTGTTTCTCCAGCTGCTCTGGGATCAGAACAAGCAGCGCTCTCTGCCAGCAGACCCGCAGGATGGGCCCAAACCCTGTTTACCCTGCTTTTTCTGGTTTTCTTTTTTCGGATTATTATTGTTGGTAACAGAAGTAGTAGGACTGGTACAAAGAATTAACCCTTTTAGAGAAAAGCCAGGGAACACAGAGGCTGACTCGATTAGGCTAAAACCTGGAACGGGTAAATGCTGCCCTATGGCGACGAAACAGTCCTCCTATCTGTCCATCTGACGTCATGGAAATCTGTTTCTGATTTATCCAGCTACCAGTCAGCTAACTGTGGCTGAAGTCACATACAGTAAGTGTATCGATCAGCGAGCCAGTGACGGGCATCAAATATAAAACCAATGATTTGTCCGAGCCGTCCTCTGTTGGCTTCAGCAGTTACACAGGCCAATTCTTTCAAAGCATAACGCTTGGCTTTGAATTCATCAGTCAAAAGTAGAGGGTTGGAAATTATGACAAGTGTTGAAGGAAAATTAATCACACATTTTATTAAATATTGGTAACATGCAAACTTGAGTGAAAACGTGTGCAGATGGAGATACCTGTGAAACAATTACAGTAATGCTTGTCCCGATTTATTGGTTCACACTTAATCCAACTGTTTCCAAGTGTCTGGAAGCACAGAAACAGACACTTGTGTTCTGGCCAGGTTTGGCTTCAAATTTTCAAACCTTTTTTGCATTTGCTAACAGCCCTTTTTTTTTGTCATTTTCAGAAATATGGAAAACACAGAAGTTGTAGCAGTGCTACAGTCTTTCCATCATTCTGTCAGTAGTGTGCAGAAAGAGCCAGTGTGTCAGGAGTGCACCAGTGTGCAAAAGTTACTGTAGGTGTTAGAGGCTGATGCTCCATTATATTAGACCAGTTGTCTTGCAGGTTAATATCCTGTAGCTTCCTGAGAGCAGGCTGTGGCAGCTGGTGATTTGAACAAAGCACACTACAATCCAACTGGCATGTGTTGCCATTATTTGCTATTACTTATACAATAAAATGCTGTATGTATTGTATATTCAAGTTTGACTAAACTGGCAGAGAAACTTAAAGGTTAAACTGGTTAGTGTTTGTCTCCCAGGATGCAATGTAATTTCAGCATCGCTCCACACAAGCAAGTCTCACTTGCAGTGTGATGAACATCTTAAATGTTGTTACCATCGTCTTCGAGGCGACAGAGTCACAGCAACTGAAGACCAGAAACAGTATTCTCCACAGGAGAGAATCAAGCTGAGGCTGTGGATCAGCGAGGTGGTGAAACCTGTCGGCTTCACACTCACACTGTCACACACGCACGCACACACACACACACACACACACACACACACATACACACACACACACACACACACACACACACACACTGACATGCACACACAGCCATGTTTCCATCACTTCAGAAAGCATTGATTTACATTCATTTCAGTCCTCACAATGGGACTATGTCAACAGATTTATGTCCCCAAAACATGAGTACACACACACACACACACACACACACACACAGAGAGAGAGAGAGAACTTACCACAGGCATACACACATTTAGAGATGAACAGTTCCACACACAGATATACACAAGAACCTCCAGTCACACACACACTCACACACACTCACACACAGTCTCACACACACACTCACACACACACTCACACACACACTCACACACAGTCTCACACACACACTCACACACACACTCACACACAGTCTTACACACACTCACACACACACACACAGTCTCACACACACACTGGCAGGGTGTACACATTCCCATACCGCAGATAAACACACACATTCTTGTACACACATGCACACACAAAGCCTGTTGTAATGCGAACATTATCATACATCAGCCGTGTCTCATGCTATTCACAGCAGGTATTTATAGTGTTGTTCACCAGTGCTAAAGACTTTGATCTGTGTGGGTGTGTGTGTGCGCACCAATTATAATGGCAGGAGACCCATGACTGTCAACAGCCAGGTGCTGGATGTTAGGTGGAATTTGGCGCATGACCGTGATGAACCGACATGCTTGTCTTACAGGGTACGAGACAGCGAGCCCAAACACACCAGTTTGTATCTATTTATATATGTATTAGTCAAATATATATAGTTAAAGAAAACATGTTTATCTGTATTTTATTCGTATCATGCATCTTTTATTTTTTACATCGATGACAGGTTATATAAAAGCCTACTCATTTAGTGATATTATATATTGAATGAGTTTATATTTGTATTGATAAATTATTCCTAATGTCAAACAGTCACATGTTCAGTTACATTAACATGTTCACATTTAGGGTTGAATTTAGGCTAAATGAAGATATGAAGAAGTCAAACATTTCTTGTCATTAAAATAGAAAAGTTTTGAAATTTGCATTCACAATTTGCAGAAATTCTAAAATTGGTTAAGTTATGCTTTATTCCTTTTTTAAAAATTATTTACTCATTTTATGTAAACAATGGAGACAATTTTTACCATATTCTCTGAGCAACTCAAACAAACTTAAAGCATAATATAATTACAAATGGTTTAACAGCATGTTACTTCATTCCAAACACTAAATAAATATATAGCTGATAAAGTGTTAGTACGGAAGAGTACAGAAATTAACTCATTAAGATATTTAATAATCAACATATTTAAAGGTGTTTTATATGTTACATAAATTTCAAGAATTTACCTTTATAAATATATTGAGGAAGATTATTTTATTTTCTATTTACACACACATTCAGTTAAAATATATATTTTTTGTCTGAGGTCATTAATATTTCACATTTACACTGAAGGTAATAAACAGGTCATTTGTCAGGCAGAGAGATAGATGGACAGCTAGGCCTCGACATTTCCAGTAATCCCCCGTCTGTTCCCGGCTCTTGTTTACAGATGTCTCTCTCTTTGCTGCTTTAAGTCGCTGATGTTTAAAAGTGTCCGGACGGCCTTTTCAGAGCTTTCAACTATCGCTGAGGCTTCCAGCTCAGCTGGTTGCACATGTCTGTCAGCGCCGCTATTACCATCCTCTGTGTGTGTGTGTGGATGGTGGGTGGGGGGTATCCGGGCCTGTGACCTTGAAACTAATGCTGAACATTATACTCAACACCTTGCCACATGCACATATACACATACACAAAAGTTACCTAACTCATATTCTCAGCCAGAGGCTACTGACCCTGTAACTAGTTTTACATTGCTAACACAAAGTCAAATCAAATCCTTGCATTCAGGGTGTGTGCTGTATGTGCAGTTTTTACATTCATTCTATCTTAGCAAAGACGTAGAAACTCAATTCACTCATCTTGCAGGTCATTCTTTAGAAGTAAGTTCGATGAGCAGCTCTCTGGAGTTTTATTCTTCAAAGTGACATAAGAAAGTTCCACCTGTTTTTCAGGATTTCAGAGGATTGCATGTTATCCACAAGTTCCTGTCTCACTGAACTGAATCCTTTCTATTGGTCCTGCTCCTCTCACCTCACACACTGTGACACCTCAGGCGTGCACTTTAAACAGTGAGGACAGACCATGAGAAACCTGACAGGTACAGGCTGGGTACACTCTGGTTCTCCTCCTGTGTGTGTTGTGTGTACTCGAGTCTTGATCGTCCCCTCTCTGAACTGGTTTGCTCAGGTTGGGTCACATGGCCGTACTGACAGTACAGTGTGGAGGAATAGAACAGGAGGTAAAGGGCAACATATTGAAATGTTTACCTCTGTGAAGACTGACAGAAAACCACAGAATGTATCTGCTTCTAAGAACAGTAAGAATGAAACACACTGGTGAGATGGACGAGCTGGAAACTTCCCAGAGATGCCAGGCAAGCAGTGAAGGTGGTGCAGTCGCTGGTTCTTCTCTGGATGTTCTGATGATGCTCTGTCTATCAGAGGCTCTCCTCTCTTTATATTGATTCATTAGTGTGACAAAAATCTTTCACCCCTCCATCATGTTTTTCACTTACATTCAAGTTCAGTCAGGAAAAGTTCACACAGCCGTCACATTTTGGAGATGCCAAAGTCATGTTATATGCAAATGTGTTTCCCCTGGAGAGGAAGTGTTGGAGCTGGAGTGCCGCGGTGCTAAAGTGAAGAGGCTCAGTGGCCATGACAATGTGCTAATGCTACAATGGGTCTCTAACGAGTGAGAGCCAGCGCTAATTTCCCTGTTTGACAAAAGGACTCTGTGATCCTTGGCTGTTAGCGGTTTGCTGCTCTAGCAGGTGTGTGTGTGTGTGTGTGTGTGTGTGTGTGAGAGAGAGAGAGAGAGAGAGAGAGAGAGAGAGATGGACTAGATTTAAAAACTTTTACTTAAACATACTTTGTACCAGCTTAGAATAAGAACTGGGATTCTGAAGCATGTCATGTGTTTTTACTTGCATGCTAACACACACACACACACACACACATCAGTGCACCTGCCTATCTGTTAAAATGTGTACGTTTGAATTGACTTGTATTTGGTGCTGCATGACAGTGTGTGTTTTCACGTGCGTATGTATAAGCGATTGCTGAGCTCACGGGGTCGGCGGCGGCCTGCTGGGCACAGGTCGCAGGGCCAGACAGGCTGAGCCACAGATCATTTACATCTCCCAGCATGCTCAGCGTGCTCTCGGCCCGGGAAGTGCCACTGTTAGCGACTGCTCGCAGCGAAGGCCCTGATGAAGACGAGCTGTCAGCATCGAGCTGTCAGCCACAGCAACAACACGTGAGTGATGGAGAGAAGAACATCCAGAAGAAAGAAGAGCAAATTCGGCTCATACATTTTAAAAACACACTAAGAAATCACATTGAAATATTCTCAATATGTGGTTGAAACATAGACTGTATAAAATATGGACGTAGTGTCCGTGACGTCACCCATAGGTTTCTGAAGAGCAAAAATGAAACAAATCGTAGTGTGCAGCCATCTTGGTAGTCTACCTCCGGTTACTCCAAATATGGACAAAGAGGTGGAGCGAGGGCGGCGCTGAGGCGGGTCGAATGAACGCTATTGGCTGAAAAAAGCCGCTTTATTCGAAATAATCAAACTAGCTACGGCTAACCAGCTAGGTTAAATGCTAAATATCGTTGCTAGCCGGCTAACCCCACGACGATCTCTTTCCCAAACTCAGTGACTAGAATTAGCCGGGGTGTTGCCCTTTAGACCGTCAGTGGCTAGTTGTCAATCAAAGTGGTGCCACTTAGATTGACAGCTGTGAATTGTGCATAATGATGTATGCTGTATATTTTAAACGAACGCCTTATAAAAAAAATTCCCCCCCCTCCCCAGAGTTGTCATGGAGTAGAAAAACAGTTTATGAGACTGGAGCCATGTTTTGAACCAGGCTGTAAATATGTTTTTTTTCTGTGGTAAAATCGGACATTTTAACATGGGGCTCAAATGTAATTGACTCCCTTCTGCCGCCTGCTCTAGTGGTTATTCGAGGAACTGCAGCTTTTTTGCACTTCCGCATTGGCTTCATTTTTCAGCGCCAGAGGTTGCCGCTTTATAAGCACTTAAAGTTTTAAATGGATTGATTTCTGTTGTGTTTTCATGATGTCAGTATTATGATTAACAAATAAATTTGTTTCGCAGCTTCCTCCACCAAAAGCCAACCCTATCCTTGTGGCCTTTGGAAATGTGTCAGTAAGTAGAACAGTGATAAAGCATAAACGTCACCACCATCGCGTCCTTTAACTGAAATTTAGTGATAATAGTAAGTCAGTAATGAAGTCTGTCTTTGTCCCTCTCTCAGCCGTCCCGCTACGTCTTAGATGTCATAAAGAAAGTCAGATCAAGGTAAGATGGGAGGCGAGACCAAACCTACATGATATTTCATTCTGACTCAGCCATAAAGTTAATGAGCAGCTGCAGTGCTCCGAGCATTTAAACAGTCTGTGGCCTGTTCTTTGTCTTTGTGTTGTGATCTCCAGTGAGCTGGAGGTGTCTCTGCTCGTCTTACCGTTCCCTTACATCCCTGAGCTGCTGAGGCTGTTCAACGGCTACATCCAGCAGGGCCTGGAGGTGGAGCTGGTCTGCCGCTGCCTTTTCTTCCTGCTCAAGTAGGTGATGGTCACATGACATACTGCGATACAGGTCCAGAGATCTGGCAGCTGGCTCGTCTCTTTTAAGGCAAAAAAAAATGAACAGCAGAAAACAGGATGAGCTGAGAAAATCACATGCTGCCACAATGAGCAAAAGACACAAATTAATAAACAGATAAGACAAAGGTAAAGTTTACTATGGATCTTATTATTTAGGCATTTGTGCTTGTTACATCTAAAAGCTCATTTGTTTTGTGTATATGTGACGAATGGATTATTCTTGCAAATGGAAATTCTTTAGTGAGATAATTAATAATTGTAGTAAAATAGGCCTCTTCCTGTAAATAATAATTATACTAAGAAGAAGAAAATGACAAACGTTTGTTAGAGCAGATGCTTTTATCCAAGATGACTTACATTCACATGCCCATGGAACAGCCATCACCACAGACACAGCCGGCAGGGGCTGGGGGTCGAACCACCAGCCTTCCGATCGGTGGACGACCGCTCCACCTCCTGAGCTACAGCTGCCCTATTTTTACATTTCATGTAGTGTTTGAGAGCAAATAGTACTCAGGGTAATTGGACACATATATTGTTTTTTAGAATAATTAGAGGACCTTGATTCTCTAGGTCAGGGGTTTTCAAAGTGTGGGATAGCGAGTCTCCCTAAAGAGAACTCAAAAAGCATGCCGCCCCCCCTTTACCCCCCCTAATTATTATTACTATTATTACTGTTATTGTTGTCGCTTTGTATGTTCCACACAGGCTTAAAAAAGGTTTTAAACAATAAATGCTATACACATCTTTATTTTTGTAAACATCTTAAACATGTCTGTATGTTCTTAAACATATCTTTAAAACATTTTAATCATCTTTATGTTTTAACATCATTTTTAAACACATTTTAGCATCTGTTTTTAACATATTTTAACAGAGTGACAGAGTTATTTAATATCTTTTTGAATACATTCCATTTAAGGCCTCTTTTTTTTTTTATCATAGCGGCTTGGTCGTTAAACTTTGGTGCTTGGTTTCAATATGACGCCGGAGTTTACATGGTCGCATACTGTGGTTAGCTAGCACCTCTTTGCAGATAACACTGTGGCAGCGGAGCATCATCAGGACCAACACATGAAAAGCCAAACTTTAAATAATCAGGGTCATACTTCCTCCGTTTTCTGCTCGCCCCAGACTCTGTGCCCTCTCTCACTTTCACTTGAGATACTAAAAATCCATCCATCTTGTCTCTTGTCAGATGTTTACACTTTTTTTCTTTTCAGGTTTATTTTTTCACTCGCCGCGCCTCCCCTGAAGCCCTCTGGCGCCCCCCAGGGGAGGCGCGCCTCACACTTTGAAAACCGCTGCTCTAGGTTGTCTGTTAGGTTTCCAGAGCCGGTAGCTGAAATTGGAATTGTAGATGTGCACAAGCTGTGGTTGCTTGCAGTATACAGAATCAGGCTGAGCTGACATTGTCTTTCTGCTACAGGATCCATTTTGGTCAGATCTCCAGTAACCAGATGCTGCTGTCCGTCATAGATGAGCTACGGACCAACACTCTCTCCAAAGTGTGCGAAATCAGGGTAAGAGACTTTGGTCACAAAGAAAAGCTAGGAGTTCCGAGATACTTGCCTTCATCACACCTGTCCTTCTTAATGTCATCTCACCTTTCTCTGTGTCTCAGGACGTGATGGGCTTCAACAGCGCAGCGCTCCAGTTCCTCCAACGGGAGATCGAGAGCAAAGAGGACGTGATGTTCTTCGCTGAAGCAACAGGCCAACTGAAGGAGAAGAAGAAGAAGAGGAGGAAGAGGGAGCGAGCCATCCTGACCATCGCTTGAATCATCACGGACATTCTGACTTCTTGTGTGTAAACATCCACTCCCCGTCTCCTCCCAGCTTCATTCAGGGGGAGGACCGGAGGGTTGACACTGCTGGGTTTCTGCATGTTGTGAAATTCTGGTAGGATGTAACAGTGTTATTCAGTGACATGCTTCATTTCCCAAATAAACTGCGTCTGACTTTTTCTCACAGTACTTAAGGTTTTATGGGGGCTTTCAAAACAAATAAATCCTGCACCGCACAGAGAAATGTAGCGTGCATGCTTCAGGTCTCTATAAAATACATTCATATGCGGCTAAGCCTTAAATAGATCTGTTTAAAGCAGCGCTGGTGCTCCCTGGTTATCACCACACGTAGAGGACAGGTTTGATTTAAGCGGTCCTACAGGCCTAAAGGGAGCCATTCAGGCCTGGAGCCAAACCGGGTTATACATGGTTTGGGCATGGCGGGGGTTTGAACCTTGTCAGATTACCTGAGCCACAGACCACCTGGGAGAGACCACGCTGTCCCACAGAGCAGGTCCCCCCCCTGATCCCTGCTGGCCTCGCTGCAGCCATCCACCACAGAAATCAGGGAGATGTAGCTCGACTTTACAGCCCTTGTAACTTGGCCTGAATTTATCGTCCCCAGTCCTGCTCGATGTGGTCAACATATTTCATAGCGGGGGAGAAAATCTGGCTTCTCAGCTTTCAGCTCTGTGTTTCACTCCAATGTGAACAGTGTAGGTTTCCAAGCACCCAGCCCATCTAATCCTGTGACCTTTAGAAAAGTTTCACACCCACATCAGACACTTTCCACAAGTGTGTTTATTTCCTGAGCGTGGGGCGCTGAGGAATAATGAAATGAACCTTTTAAAACACCTCCCGCTCACTGTTCACGTTTTAATCTTGCTGCGGACAAAAAACAAATTAACTCTGTATTTACGGGGTTGTTAAAAAAAAAAAAAAGGGCCAGCACCACTTTATGGGGCTGGATTTGGTCTCGAGGCTGTAAATGTCACACCTACCAAAATTAAAAATTCTTCAGGAAAATCCCAGGCTGCACTCTCGCACTCGCACAACACTTACACCATGTTCGCAGCCAACAGCAGTTTAGATTAACCAACAACTCTGTGTGAAAGAAATGACATGCAACACTGGAGTTATGGTTTTGCATCAATGTTCAGTGCGTTTCATCTTAATTTGTAAATAACTATAGCATTTTGCTGAACCTGTACAGACCTTACAGTACAGGATATATAGTTCAGTATTTTCAAATTGCTCATCCATCCCACAGCAATATTTCATGTGCATGTTGTGCTTCACTCATCTGTGCCTTTTCCTGCAATCAGCCCTGACTTCATTGTTCAAATGAGCTTTTTTTTTTTTTTTTTTTTTTTTTTTTAGACAGCCTGTTCCTCAGACACCAGGAACTGTCTAGCAAGCCAGTTACTGCAGAGTCTGACTTTGATCCTTTTCAGCCTCATGCTCTCAGTCACAGAGTTAGTTTACAGCCAGTGTTTACGTCAGGCTTCAGCTCTGACTCTGGTTTGGAGAGATTTTGGTTTTGTAGTGAACAACTTTCTGCACAGCATCTTTATTATTATTATTATTATTGTTATTATTATTATTATTATTATTATTATTATTATTATTATTATTATTATCCTAATATCATAGACAAGATTAACCCAAATCAAGTCATTCATTCTGTATACAAAACTCATATGATTGATCCAGTGACCCGTCCTGGGGGCTTACCTGCCCCTCTCTGACCAGTAAATGCCGACATAGGTTTACCCCCACTCACTTTAAACTAGGAAGAGTAGTACAGGAATCTTTGACGCCATCAACATGCATCAAGAGTTTGTTGGGTTTGGTCATTTATTTGTAGTGTTTTCCTTATGCGCTTGTAGTTTGTTTTAAAAGCTTTTCATTACGACTCAAAGTCTTAAGATATTAAATATATTTAAATGCAACATGTTCAGTATATTTTGAGACTACACTGTTCTGTCCAGTCACACATGATTTTCTTCCTCTTCACGGTGAAAAGATCAAGAATAAGAAGAACAGTGAACAATCTGCCTTTGAGTCACTAGATGGCAATCTTGCCTTTTCTTAAAGTGGCTCCAGCTCATCCCTGCTGCTGTCTGGACTCATATCCTGCTCCATGTCCGGCGCTCACACGCCACCTGCTGCACAGCTCGGTCAGGCAGAGTCCGCCGCTGGCTGCTGGCCACAGTCAGAGCTCGTCGGGGCAGTGGCAGTCATCTCTGCACTGATAGCCACACATGGCATTACAGGCAGTTGCAGTGCTGACTGGCTGGGGGCCTGCAGCCCCCATGACTGCTGCTCTGCTACAATACAGCCTGTCACTGACACTGAAGTTTGAGTTTTTGTAGACTCTATACTTCCTATCTAGTCAGTGATTACAGCTCATAATAATGATCTTGTTCTTGAACTGTTGACTCCAGTCAAACGGGAATGAGTTGCCATGCAGTGAGTGTTAGTTCCTAGAATGTGCAGCGCCTCCAACATACAGTATAATGTGTTATTTTACAGCCGGTATTTGCATTACATTTTGATGGGCAGGAGATAGTGTTACTTCATGCGGTCTACGCTACTATAATCTGTCATCATATGGCCTGCATGGCATTATATATGATCAGGCTACGGCTGCACACTTGATTTGGTGGTGTCTATAGCCGGCGAATGTGATACGAGCTATAAATGTGTGGGAGCCATGCTTGAGATAGATGTTGGCAGTGACAGGCCTCCTGTTACAGCACGACTTTGCACAGCAACTCTTAAACAGCCTGAGTGAAGTGGGGAGATACATCTAACTTTGTGTGTGTAAATTATGACTGCATGTAAGGTATGCTATGTTGGAACACAGACTGTCAATGAATTCAAATATATATTATAGTGAAAATATTTTGCAACTCAACATGAACTGATGTTTACCCATAAAAAAGAGCAAGTAAGATTGACGGCTTGCTTAAAACGTTAAAGCTTGGTATCGGTTCTTTATACTTATTAGAGCAAAAAATGTGTATTAATCCGCAGCTGAAAGTAGTTCTCACCAAAAGCCCTATTCTCTCCTGTTTGAGCAACGTTTGGTAAAAACCAAAGTGGTCTGCTGTTTTTGGAAGTTGCAAAAAAAATAAAAAATAAAATAATAAAATAAAATAAAAATAAAAAAGGAAATTAAACTATACATTCAGTTTAATGAGATTTACATATCTGGAAGAAATGAGAACCGCAGGCAGTGCAGGGAAGTTAGAGAGAGTTTAGAGATGAACTAACACAGTGTTCAGCTCTTTTCATGATATTTGTTAACAACAAAAAATATATAGAATATCATCACACTTATGCTTTGGATGGTTTCAACCAATTCATGAAACCTAAAGTTTGAGCCTGTTTTCTTCCAATTAATGTAATTCTGGACATTTAGAACAAACAAAAGTAATCATCAGAAATTCTAAAGATTTGTTCAAATTTTTCATTAAATTATGAAAAAAAGTTCAAAAAGTCCATTTGTAAAAAAATTTGACCTTCCTTGATCAATTAAGACGACCTCTGACCTTCTGAATTTATGAAACTGTGTGAAAGCTTAAAGCTACAATAACGCTAGTTATAAATACTAGTTTTACATTTTCAGGTGTTATTTTCTCATAACTCATAATAAGCAAATTTATTTCCCAACTCTGCTTTGAAATCAGTTGGTATTTTGCTGCAGCTGTGTGAATCCAAATGTGACATGATCTAATCTTCATGTTTTCACTTAATCTCGAGTCCTACATCTTTCTACGTGGCAGCCACAACGTATTCCTTCTAATCCTTAAAATAGATTTACTCAAACCAGCCGACTAGCTCATCAAAATAGCTTTTAATGTCCAGGAATATTTCCCAGCAGCACATTCTGCTTCGTCTGTCTGCGATGACCTCAGCGCTGCGAAAACTGGATCCAGTCAGACAGCAGAGCAGCTTGAAGCGACAGCAGGCCGTCCATCAAGCTGCCAGGCCACCAGTCCTGCCACCAGCGGGCCTCGTGTTAAATCTGTGTCCAGCACTCATGAATGAGCCCATACCTGCGCTGAGATATGAGGTGGCGGCTCATTCTGATGAGACACAGTTGTAATGTGGCTGCTCCGGCAGCAGCAGGGCGGGAGGGGTGGGCGGCGGCTGCCCAGTGAGTGATGAGGTGACGGTGCATGCAGAGGAGGCCAGAACTGACTGGCCACTGACTGAACTGCATAGCTGCACACAGACGACCATGAATGTTTCCTTTCTCTGCTTTCGCTCTGCTTCCCCCCCCCACCCCTCCGCTGTCCTCCGACTCTTCACACTTCACTTGATGTTTGCTTGTCTTGTCTTGCAGCTGATTTCTTCATACACAGGTAAATTCATAAAGGTGAACTTCAAGTTGCATTAATTCTTCATTTTGCTGGTGTGAAACAGAAACTCGCCACTTTTTCTTAATTAAATTTTGGTTGAAATTCATTCCATCCAGACATGTCTGAGTCCAAGACTTCAGAAAGGGTGTTTTTCTAAGTGTTACGACCTTAAAATCTTGGTTGCTTAAGTGAAATATTCCCCTCAATCAAATCCCAGAGGTGCGATCAATCCAGCCATAAACCTATAAGTTAATCAATAAAAATCATTCAGTCTATTCCTGTACAACAGTTCCTTTCCATGTCGGGGTTTTAATGGTCCCGTTGGCTGACAAAGTCGTGGCTGCACGTGTTGAGGGGGTCGGCCGCTCACCTCCTCTCATCTCAGCGGAAGAGTGAAACATGTTTTAATAAGCAGAGTCTGCAGAGATCAGGGGAGAGGAAGCCATTTTTTTCCTCCAGCTCTGCACCCAGGTCAGCCCTCTGTAGGCCGCTATGAAGCCACACACACATTACAACTGTGTGTGCATACTGTATGTACACATGTAGGCTCGTAATACTGCAACACACACACACACACACACACACACGGGCATGAAGTTAAGATCACGCAAATGGACTTGCGTTTTTAGAAAAGCGTAAAATAGACCACAATATTCACTTAGACATGAGACAGCCAGAATGGCACAAACACATTAGACGTATTAGCTTATACAAGCCACACACACACACACACACACACACACACACACATTCGCAGCCACCAATAGCCCTTTTAAGAGCTCTCCCCCAGAAATCCACATAGCTGATGTAATTAGTGATTTTAAAGCTCTGCACTTCATATTACAAGTCATAAACAGACATTCAATACTGGGCTTTGAGAGAGCTGTTTATTCTGGAGTTTTATAGTCCACGCAGGACCCTTCTGTGTTTATTCTCCCAGAACAATAATGCCACTATGCTCCCAGGCTGGAATGCTATTCATTTGTCCAATTAAACACAGAAAATAAATACAAAATTGAGCCGACTTGTTCTGCCCCCGATTTTGCTCCAAAAACACTTTAACAACGGCGCTGTGCCGGGGGAGTGACAGGGTGGTGTTGGCCCGACCATGAAATGACATGGAAGCGACTGTTTGCTGAGGCCGTAATCTGTGCTATTATCTTATTAATACACTGTGGCAGGAGTTTGGANCAGTTGGTTTGTTTGCCTCTCAGCTGGTTACATGTAAGCAAACAATTCATTCTTGTTCATGGAAACTCTCTCTCTCTCTCTCGTTTGCTCTGTCGGGTCATGTGATGACAGGTGGTCGTATATGAAGGGACGTGATAACCCTGACACCTGAGCAGAAGCTGAAGAGAACTAGCTTATTGATGCTGTTGTCTGCCTCCATCAGTTTTACATGTCGGTCTGTCAAGAGTCTGCTGCTCAGTGCTCAGAGTGAGATATACAGTTTGAATCCCACAACGTTTACTGAACTTCCATCTCCTCCTCCTCTCCTCCTACGTTTTCCCACGTCGTCTTCCTCCTGTACATCCTGTCTTTTTCATCACCTCTCCGCTCCTTTTTCCTTCACCATACCTCCCTCCACCTCTTCCTCCCGCTCATCAGCTATTTCCTCCCCATCATCCTCCACAGTGACAGATCTCTGCTTAGCACCTTCGTACACTGCAGATAAGCTTTTCTAGCACCGAACAAACGTGGCCGGGCCTCGTCCCCGGGGGCCGCCGCCGCCGCTGCGATCGGATGTCAGGGAGGGAGGAGAAACAGATGAAATCTCTTTGAAAAAAATCCTCTCTCTTCCACACTTGTTTTATCAGGCTTTTCAGCTGCTGCCCAGATAAGATAAGCTGCATGTGTGAGAGATCATTAGATATGAAGGCCGGGGGTTTCTACAGGTTCCACATTCTCTCTCCATCTCACTGTTTCCCTTCCTCTGTCACTTTATACCTCTTTATCCGTCAGCATCTCTCAGGCCTTGCTATCACTCCCGTGTTCATTTTTAAACACACTTTGACTTCTCTCAAGTAACATTTTATCTGGCTAAACATGCTGCTGCACGGGCGATAAATCTCCCCCCGCGCTCGCAGCGACTCCCACGCTTCGATTACATCGCCTTGGCAGCGCCTTTTATTTCACATCCCCAAATTACTGTGTCAAAAAAATCTATAAAGCTGTATAAATCCTTCATTCATCACACTGCTGTTAAAGTCCAGTGAAAGTCCATGTTGATTCAAGGCCTCGGTATTTCATCCCCGGACTTAGCTGAAGCAGCAGAAAGGAGCCGGCTGCAGAGCTGCTGTGTTGAGGCTCATGTTAGCCTCCGATAAATCAAAGCCTTGGAAATGAAGCGGTTTGAGATGAGGCTGCTCCTGAACTCTGGAAGCATGTGGTGCTGAGAGGGTTAAAGACCACTATCCGCTGGTGTTAGAGGTGGTGGGGGTCTCCCAGGCAGAGTGCCATGGACCGGCGGGGGTCCTCGTGCTGGAGCTGTCTTATTCCCCACTTGAATAGAATATAAATTTACACCCGGGGAGATTAACCACCCATATCGCATGAGAGCGTCGTGTGTCCGAATTGTAAAAATAAAGTGTGTGTGACTCCGCTGCTGCTTTCACTTCCTCTCGCTGCACACTTGTGGCACATTTTTGCTAGGTTGGGTAAGAGTATCTTGTTCAGCGCCCCAGAGATACCGGGCAATGGATACATCTACTTGTTGCACAAATGGGACAGCGGGGAGGAGGGAGGGGGGGGGGGCAGAGAGAGAGAGAGACGTGGATGTCCAGCCCTAATGAGAGGCACTAACTCATGTTAGGGAAGAGAGCTGTGAGTTATGACCTTTAAAGCAACGGAGGGGTTAAGTGTTTTCATTCCCAAACCAGCTGACACTTGACCAAAGGCCTGCGTAGACAGCTTGATGCGTCTGCAATACAATTTACAGCCGTGATCATGGTCTTTGTTATGTTTGCCCTCTGAACTCCCACCTCCTCTCCAAACTGTGCATTTCTGGCTTGACCATGTGGAGCTCAACAGTCTCGGATTTTCCTCGAGGTATTCCTGCGTCAGGCCACACGTTCAGGATGAGAGGAGATGGGCAGAGGTGACGGGGGGCTGGAGTGAGCCAGGCCCATGGCTGACATTTGGGATTTTAATTAGCATAAGAGTGACCCTTTGACACTTGAACCCTCGTCTGCAGGGGTGGGTTTCACTTTGACGTAATGAGCCGAGGAGGTGGCTTGTTTTTGATTTGACTGATAACATGCTCATGTGATGCTTGTGAAGCTATTTTTTCACTTCCCTCATCCATCTCCGGCGCAAAATACAGTCAGTCGCACGCCCTGGCTGAGAGTCAGCCATTTGCTTGAGCGACACTTTTTCCATGAGCTGTCAGTGTGGCCTGACACTCGCTCAGGACATCCAACTTTCCACACGGCTCTCCGACAAAAAAATTGATCTCATCACCAAGTAAATAAACCTGGTGATGGATGGTAGAGGTAATTTTTTCTGTTGCTTGGACCCTCTACTTTGTGTAAATCCATCTGTCTTTGAAGGCATTATGCGGCGGCTGTCTGACAGACTTGGGCAAAACACGACTTCGAGCCTTTCAAAAATGTAGGAAAAACACACGCTCCAGATGATTTGCACTTATGTGGCAAGCAGTGTTTCCATTAAATGGTGTGTGAGTGGTTGAGATCAGGGATGCAGCAGTGTCTTCTGTTTACGGACCTTTTTATTTGTGGTATTTAGACAACTTCAAGGCAGTCATAAATCTTATAATTTACATGAGTAGCAATTCAAAATAAAAACTATATAAAGACGAGTGGAAAATTGAGGTAAACTAGATAGTGTTTTTATTTATATTTTTGTCTTGTACTATTGGCTCTGACTCTGTCAGCCATACAGTAGTTAACCTACCAATATGCAGTATTTTCCACTGCATTAGCTGCTGCAAATCCACCTTAAAAAGCTGACTTTGTAGCTCACAAGCTCACTCCTGTTTAGCAAACTGCAAATTCTACAACTCTAAAAAGTTGTCATGGTGACAATCATTTCATGTTAACTTACAACAATCCCAATGTAAACAGTGGAAATAAGGCGCTCATGTTACCAAGTCCTCTACCAGGAATGTACGCCTGCACATATTTGACTGGCCACCCGAGCGTCTTCACGGATGATGTCACGTTGCAGTATCTCCGCTGCATCGACAAAGTGTCCTCAATCAAGTGAACAAGGAGGCTTGAGATGTTTGAACAAGCAACGTACGTTACATTTATATTGCAGTTCCTGGTCTGGTATGTCCTTTCATAATATTATACAACATATCGACCCAGTTATTAATCAGCAGCTGTATAGAAACTTCAAATTAAAAAACAAGTCTTGGCATTGACCCAAATATTAGATGCAACTGGACAAATTCAAGCCTTGTGTTGATGACCTCGTATTCCAGTTGATTTTTAACTAAATGTTGTGGCCGCTACGGAATTGTTTACTTGTATAATAATTTTCAGTTTGGAAACAAGAAAAAATATAAAAATGAAGTCTGGTGTGGCCAAATGATCTTGGCTAATAAACCTGTTTAATTTCTCTGGCAACTCAGCTAGACAGGGGAAAAAAAATGATGATTTATAAATGGTGTTGTTCAGTGTCAACCATAGACTGTATAAAATATGGACGTAGTGTCCGTGACGTCACCCATAGGTTTCTGAAGAGCAAACATGAAGCAAATCGTAGTGCGTAGCCATCTTGGTAGCCTACCTCCGGTTACTCCAAATATGGACAAAGAGGTGGAGCGAGGGCGGAGCTGAGGCGGGTCGAATGAACGCTATTGGCTGAAAAAAGCCGCTTTATTCGAAATAATCAAACTAGCTACGGCTAACCAGCTAGGTTAAATGCTAAATATCGTTGCTAGCCGGCTAACCCCACGACGATCTCTTTCCCAAACTCAGTGACTAGAATTAGCCGGGGTGACGCCCTTTAGACCGTCAGTGGCTAGTTGTCAATCAAAGTGCTGCCACTTAGATTGACAGCTATGAATTGTGAATAATGATGTATGCTGTATATTTTAAACGAACGCCTTATAAAAAAATTCGCCCCCCCCCCAGAGTTGTCACGGAGTAGAAAAACAGCTTATGAGACTAGAGCCATGTTTTGAACCAGGCTGTAAATATGTTTTTTTCTGTTGTAAAATCGGACATTTTAACATGGGGCTCTAATGTAATTGACTCCCTTCTGCTGCCTGCTCTAGTGGTTATTCGAGGAACTGCAGCTTTTTTGCACTTCTGCATTGGCTTCATTTTTCAGCGCCGGAGGTTGCCGCTCCATATTCTTGTTCATTCTCTGCCCACTCAGTCCGTCTCTCCACCAACGACTGCTCCTCTACGTCTCCATCACCTCAACTCGCTCTGATCCTCTCCCTCTCTTTCTCCATGTCTTTCTGTGAAACTCTGTACATCTCAGCAGGAGAGCGGAGATGCTGAGTGCTGAGCTCATAAATTTTGCCTGGTGTGAAACAGAAGATGGATTCCCAGGACGGCTCGGAGGTTTTTCATCACCGGAGCCTTTTTAGTGCCGTCCACTGCCACCGCCACATGTCACCAAGCCCACGCCGCGCTGCCTGTTTATGTGTATGTATTTGGGACTCGGAGGTCGCAGACGAAGCAGACTGAAGTGAAGAGCAGAGGAAAAAATGCCAGAAAGAAAGGACAGGACGATGAGGAGTGGAGTGGTGACGTTCACTAATTTGCCAAGTGTTTGAGGCAGTGGTTGGAAAAAAGACGACAACAAAGAAATCACAGGGTCATTTACTGACAAGATTAACATGCAGTTGATGGGAAGGTTTTCACGACAGGGTGCCAACAAATAAACACAATTCAGAGATGACACCCCCCCCTGGGGCGGGCACAGCCCAGGGACAGCGCCATTCCCCAAATTCCACATGGGTGATCTGGTGTCAGATGGTCCCAGCCACTCGGTCCTGGCCCCCGAGGGACGGAAAGGTTATCCCATTCTGCGAGAAACACCAATATAGAGTCATGATAAGGTTCGCCGGACAGCTGCGGCCTCATTTCAGATCCAGCCCAGCCGTTACACGGCGCTGGCAGATCACGGTCAGTCATCTGATAGCAGTGTGAAAACCAGACAATTCGTTTTAAGATACATACAAATCGATTTGTTGGCACTGGTGGTGCCTTATTACATCTATCAGGCTTTAGTCAGGAGTCAATGTTTTATCAAATCTTTAACAGTAACTTCTCAAATTCATCCTCCAACGTTGCAAATCCAACATGTTTCATCCTCACAGACAGAATGTTCATGATCTGACACACAGGTTTATATTGCAGTTATAGTTCTCTCTCTACAGCTCTCATGCCTCTGACCCAGCACACGTCTGTCACTGCCTGCTTACAGGATCTGTCCAAACACAGCTGAAGTTAGAAAAACACAAAGTTCATTATTTGTCTTTGTATCTAAAATGTAAACCTGACCTTCAAACAAGTGCAGTATCAGCATCACACCTAGAACAACCTGACAGACAGACAGACAGACAGGCAGACAGACAGAGAGAGACAGACAGAGAGACAGACAGAGAGACAGACAGACAGACAGACAGAAAGAGACAGACAGAGAGAGACAGACAGACAGACAGACAGAAAGAGACAGACAGAGAGAGACAGACAGACAGACAGACAGAGAGACAGACAGACAGACAGACAGGCAGACAGACAGGCAGACAGACAGGCAGACAGAGAGACAGACAGACAGACAGACAGACAGACAGACAGACTGACAGACAGACAGACAGACAGACAGACAGACTCTCAGGCACTCACACTATATGCACTGGGTTTTCTCAGCCACATTTTACTGCTTCCATAAACAAATGCTCATCATACTCGCTCCTTTCTTTTTGTTCCTCTCACACGATAAAAGAACAGGTTCACATTAATATTCTGTTTTAAAAGAACACTGACATGCTGATATTGTGAAGCTATAAGACTAAGCAGTCTGAGTTACAGAAATCCAGAGGTGATCTCCCAAAGTTAGTTTTTTTTTTAAATGATGGTTTGTGTTACTTCTCCCTTCATCACAGCTAAGCAGAGAAATACTGAATTTTTAGCTTTCAAAGATACTAACTTGATTTGATCTAACAGACAAACAGGAGCTGTGTGGATATTGTCCCACTGACACTGACATTGCTGTGGGAAGGGTTCACTTCAGGGCCAGTGTGGACAGGGAGAATGATTATAGACTGGCATAAGTCTTCCTATGTACACATGGGCAATGAGTGAAACTGTGACTCTAATCCGTTAATACACAAAACATGAATGCATCTTATCAAAATGTTCATGTGGACACAACCAAAAACAGTAAGCAGGAACAGCTCTGAGGTTGGGATGATGAATGTGTAAATACTGTATATTTTGCTGTGTTGTGCTTAGTTGCTCAAACATAGTCATGATCTAAATTACAGTTTGACAAAATAATCTTGACTCAATGTCTACTTACTAGCTTTTCCCTGAGCTTTCAACTGCATTTCATGGTTACAGTCAGAGGTTGAGCTGAACTCCATCCACTGGTGAACATCAGGAGAAATGGCTAAAAGCTGCAGAAAAATCTGGTCAGTCGACCTTGAGTCAAATGATTTGACGACTATCTATAATGAAGTTCAGCCCATTTGAAATGCTGTGCCCACATATGGCAGAGGAGATATTTAAAGCGTGACCTCCGAAAGCAACTGAAGGCACTAATTCGAGAAACAAGAAGAAGCAGAACTTGATGCAGACGAAGCTATGATCCCCCCTCCCCTCAGGGATACAAAGTGTCCCACTTCATCAGCTTGTCCCGTCCCGCGCCAAGCTAAATCTTTACCCTCTCTCGTCTCGTCTGTTCCCATCTCAGCATGCTCTAGGCTTACTCGCTGACTGTGATGGAAGCAATGTGCACGAACAGATGGCGGCAGCACTAAACACTTGCTAAGGACTCGGTATTAACTGGTCAAGGAGCGATGAAGCAAATCTCTCCTTGCCTTTTTCTCATCATGGCTGAACTGCGGGAGTGGCAGGTGTGCAGACATTAGTCTCTCAAGTCCTCTGAAGACACTCACTCTAAAACTACTCAAACACCCACTTAGCATTGTCTACATGTAAAGAGTAAGAGAGACAGGGACTGAGAGGAGACACTGAGGGAGAAATGCAAACAGAAAACTAGTGTGGGACAGACAGCAGGGTTGATAGGCAGACACCAATGCCAGGCTGCCACCCCAGGGTGCTGCCCCCCCAGGGTGCTGCCACCCCAGGGTGCCTGTGTGACTGTACACACCATGTCATTTACAGTATGTGCGACTTGAGATGTGTTGAGCAGACGGTCAAGTCCACCAGAGTGTCACTTAGTAAATACTGTAACAGATAACATAAAAGTATACACAGAGTTTTTTTTTCCAAATATATGGATGGATAATGTTTCACCAGACCAGTTCATGGTTGCTGCGTCTGCATGGCCAGGTGTATGACTGCACATGCACCGGACAAGACAACAGTATGTACTGAGTTCCACATCTTTCCAATCCTTGTTAAGCAGTCGCACATTAAAAAAAAGAAAGAAAAAAGTTTCTCTTTTTGTTGTCCAGCCTAACACAACACAGGAGCCGTTCTTCTTATTGGCATGGGGCCATCATCTTGTTTCTTACTGTGAATGTATAGAATGATTGACAGTTGCCAGGTTAATGTGTCATATGTTCCAGGTGCTTATAATATAATGGACTGTTGCTGTGGTGTGAGGGAGAGTTTAGAAAACAGTGAGTCTGGAGCTGCAGTTTATGTTCTGAGGGTTGTTCCATTAGGCTGTCATCACAAGTATTCCAGTTTGAGATAACAGACAATATGGACCGGGTGTGACCTGGGTCACCTTATCCAAAACTACAGTTTATGTTATACAGTGAAGTTCAGCTGTGCCCGACCTTCACTCATCTATACACCTGCTAAACAAAGGTTTTTCCCATGTAGCTGTTTTGGTGTGAAGGCATATAAACGCCTCACTTTTCAGAGCTCACTGGTCCTGATGGTCATTATATACAGACAGAGGAAAGTGCAGGGTGCAGCAGTGACAGGTCTGAGACAGCACTCCCAATCATCAGATTTAAATTTATCCCAGGGTTTGAGGGAATGAACGAGGCCTGAAGCTGTCAGAGTTGTCACCGTCCTCGTGCCCTTCTCTCTGTCTCTTCTTCCTTCCACTTGTCCAATCATTCATCATCATCCGAATGCCTCCTCCATCTCCTCTTCATCTCCTCGCATAGCGACGTCTCTTCATCTCACATCTGACATTTGGTGGATACTTTTATCCCAGGTTCCTTGCAGTATCATGGCTGTGTACATTTTTAGCATGGCTTCTCTCAGGGGGAGACGGACCGCTGGGAACATGAGTCCATGTGAACATCCTCCTAATTCCAAGACAACCTTTAAATCCTCTGCTCCAGCCCTCTGAGATTTACCCTCAGGAACCGCTCCTGCTTCCTTCTGCTCCTACTACTGCTACAGTCAGAGAAACTGTGGACAAAACATTCAATAAAAATAAAAAACCAGTGTGATTTCAACCCAAGCGGCAACCTCCAGCGCTGAAAAATGAAGCCAATGTGGAAGTGCAAAAAAGCTGCAGTTCCTCGAATAACCACTAGAGCAGGCCGCAGAAGGGAGTCAATTACATTTGAGCCCCATGTTAAAATGTCCGATTTTACAACAGAAAAAAACATATTTACAATTTTTTTATAAGGCGTTCGTTTAAAATATACAGCATACATCATTATGCACAATTCATAGCTGTCAATCTAAGTGGCGCCACTTTGATTGACATCTAGCCACTGACGGTCTAAAGGGCGTCACCCCGGCTAATTCTAGTCACTGAGTTTGGGAAAGAGATCGTCGTGGGGTTAGCCGGCTAGCTACGATATTTAGCATTTAACCTAGCTGGTTAGCCGTAGCTAGTTTGATTATTTCGAATAAAGCGGCTTTTTTCAGCCAATAGCGTTCATTCAGTCGGCCCATAGGACCCGCCTCAGCTCCGCCCTGGCTCCACCTCTTTGTCCATATTTGGAGTAACCGGAGGTAGGCTACCA